>QUSF01000003.1:4863980-4898516 GCA_003676055.1 Chloebia gouldiae | reverse complement strand
ATGAAGAACATCAGCTTTTAAGTTTATTACCTCAGCAGAAGGCATGGACTACCGTAAAAGTTTTGGGAATCCATTCTTGAAAAAAATTGTATTTTAGACAAGAAAAAAAAATATGTGCAGGGGTGTGAAAGAGTAGAAAATAATCCTTTAAGCACACAAGGAAGGATTTTAAACTGATATAAAGTCTTTCCCAAAAAGTAAGGTTAGCACTGTAAAATTTTAAAGTGATTAATTTTTCACCAGAGGAGACATTGTTTTCTTTGTGAAAGGTTCCACCTCTGCCTTAGCAGCAGTCACCCTTGAAAACTTAAATGAGTAACTTAAACTTCTTCTTTCCAGGAGAGAATGCATTTCCAAGAGTGCCCCTCATAAATGGTCTGATTGGCCCCAGCCCTCATCTCCCTCACTCGGCTCTGGCTGCTGGAGGTGGGCTGGGCACCTTCTCTCCCATTACACAGCAGCCATACACTGATGCCAGGTAAGTCCAGATGGGGAATAAAAGATATTTGGTGTATTTAGCATTAAAAAAAATATAAATAGCAAAGACACCTGGAGGGTGTTGTTGATGTGATATTATTATATGTGATATAATAATGTGATATTATTAGTTCTGGACAGCCATCAAAACCTTTTGTATTCTTGCAGTGTGTTCACTGCTGAAATAGCAAACAGAATGAGTACTTTGCTAATTGAGGCTTGGTTTGTTTTGTTGTTTTTATACAATCTTGTAAAACAAGCCCCTTTTCTGGTCTGTCAGGGATAAGAATCCAGCGTTCAATCCAGTGGTGAGTGATCCCAACAGCTCCTGGGCACCAGCTGCTCCACCCCTGGAGAGTGAAGGTGATACCATGTCCAATGCTCAAAGAAGCACCCTGAAGTGGGAGAAGGAAGAAGCTTTGGGTGAAATGGCAACTGTAGCACCTGTTCTCTATACAAATATCAACTTCCCTAACCTGAAGGAAGAATTCCCAGGTGAGTGATAAACTGAATCAAGTTGAATATTTTGCAGCAATTGGTGCATCCTGATTTAAAAGTATCTCAAATAGACTTATCATAGCCTTGTTTATTGACACATTTTTTGGTTGCAGACTGGGCTACAAGAGTGAAGCAAATTGCTAAACTGTGGAGGAAAGCAAGTTCTCAAGAGAGGGCTCCCTATGTGGTAAGAACAATTTCCACCTGCATTTGCATGCTTTCAGCAAACATACATTTCGTTTATAAGGTTGTGTTGTTTCATTTTGTTTTTAATAACTCAAGCTGTAGGTTTAGTGAATGTTTCCCTTACTTCAAGAAAACCTTTTTAATTTAACTTTTAAGTCTGAATACTTATATCTGTATTCTTTGTTTTTCATTATTATTTTTAGAATAAATTCTATTAGTACTATGCAATCTAAAGACATCAGCTGAGATGAGAACATTTGTGGCTCCCACTGCCTCTTAGCTGCATTTGATTCGTGTGTCAAATCATCCTTGCTCTGTCTCTTTCTACACAGAATCTCACCAGTTTCTTCAGAAGGATAATAACAAATGATCATGAGATTCCTCTCCCTTTCATCATCCCCTCTCACTGGGCTATTCTTTTTTTCCTGTTAGAGTTGCTGAAGTCTTTCAGCTGTTGAACTAACAATTCCAGAGGTGTCAGTGCTCACATCTCTGTTTTCCTCATTTACTTCCATTCCTTGTGTTCTTGCTTTACTGTTCCCTTTCTCTGCTTACTCTCTTGTACTGCTTTGTATGGAAGCTCTTCTGGTATTTTCTGATACCCATTTTTGTGGTACCATTTAGTGGGGAGCATGAAGGACTCCATTTTTGTCTCCAAAGTCATTCACCTTCTTCACATCTGAGTTAAGTGAACACAGGTACTTGTAGCAGCTATCTGGAGTTACATGGTCATTGATTTCACCCTACAGAACGTCTGCCATTCAAAGGAGGTGACCCTTAAGCTTTATTGAAGCCTCTGTTGAAGTCTGTGTGCATACAAAGTATTACTGATTCTTTTGGACTTCCCCAACAATTGTTGGCAAATGTACTTTTCTTTAACTTCCATTCTCTCCTTCCATTCTCTCTCCGTTTGTGTCTTCACAGCAACAATTGGATGATCATTCTCTTTTTGCAGGTTTCTGTGGATTTTGCAGTTTTCAGTCTCATAGCCTTCCTCTATCTGCTCTTTTTTCATATAGTCCCATCAGTAAACAAACTTCATTCCTCTGCGTGTTAATGACTGTGTTTAGCAGTACTACATCATCTTCTGCTGTCCAAATTCAAAAGTGCTGTGATCTCTGGCTTAAGAGGATAAATCATATCCTAAACTCATTGTGAGAAGTGGAGTCCTTGATCTTTCTGAAACCCTTTCCACTTGAAAGAATAATTTTCTCGTTTTTAGTTTATGTCACTGAGACATCATCATTATTCTGCTTTTTATTCAGTGTTGCAATTTCAGCACCTTTCGACCTCTATGTCATCTTGCCCATGCTATAGTTAATCTTATTGATTTCTTCTTTGTGGTATTTATAACACCCACTTACATGGGTGGCATTTACCACTTCACAATTATTTCTACTGCTGATTGCTTTATTTATCATTGTTCTTAAAAAATGCAGTCGTATCCTTGTGATGGGTATCCAAAAGTCAGCAGCAAAAATTACTTCCCGTGTGTACAGGAGGAGAGTGCATGCTCCTGCACACCAGTATTGGCACAGCAAGATGTGGTTCATTCCTCTCAGAACAGTCCTTGAGCTTCTGCCATGCAGCTCCTGCTGGTGTGCCTGGCATTGTGCACACAAGAAGCTGCTGTGGTGCCTCTCCTGAGGGACTTACACTCTGAGGGGTTGAGTGAAGGCTGAAATGAAATTCAGAGAAGTATTACTAAATTTTCACTGTAGGCTCTTTACTTTACTTAGCATGCACAATCCCATCACTTGCAGGGAAAAATGACAGTGGTTTTTCTGCTGCTGTGACATTGGTGCTCTCATCCATGTCAATATTTCATTGCTGGGGGGAAGTATTAAAGGCTTTTCCTCTAGGCAACCCCTACTTGACAGCTGCAGATAGATTTGTGAAAAAGAGGATATGAGTGTTTGGTTCAGAAAAGAAATCACATCCTAGATTGGTGGTAAAACAGGCTCTTTGAAACTTCAATTAGGTACTTTAAAGTGTCACTATGGCTGTAAAATGCCTCATTGAAGAGGAATTGCTGTGTCTCCATACAGTTTTCCTGATCCATAAGCCCATATCCTATGTTTATACTGTTAACTGTTAACAGACTCAGATCTTTAGAGGTCATTTAATGGACTAGACTGTATTTTTCTTGTCATTGAAGTTCTCCACATTAGTGGCCTTTATTGATCCAAACATCATCTGGTGTGCTCAGCCTTCACGTTGTAGACCACACCAATATGTGATTTGAAAGGTAAACTGGTGTGATTAACGATTTCTTGGCACAGCACAGTGCCTGGAACAGACACCCTCCTGTACAGAAAAGCTTTGCTAATAGGTTTACTAATTTACTAATTGCTAGTAACCTCTTAATTCCTTCTATATATGTTAAACACAGAATTTCCATAGAGGTGTGAAATTTTTCTGTTTGGAGTTCTTGCCGAAATACATAATGTCATTTCCACAAGGATGTGTTTGGATTAAAATAGGCTGTACAAATAATTTGGTGATAGATTTTGTAGGAATAACAGATGCAGCGTGCACACTTAGTAGAAGAAAATAAGTCTAATTGCATCTTTTCTCTTTTTCCAGCAAAAAGCCAGAGATAACAGAACTGCTTTACGCATCAATAAAGTACAGATGTCAAATGACTCCATGAAAAGGCAGCAGCAACAGGATAGCATTGATCCCAGCTCACGCATCGACTCCGACCTCTTTAAAGACCCATTAAAACAGAGGGAATCAGAACATGAGCAGGAATGGAAATTCAGACAGGTGTGTAGCATTTAAGGTGTTTTGTTATTTTCTCCCTGCTTTTTATTGTATTGTAGAAGTCGGTTGTAATAAAATCAATTTGAATCTTTCTTTGTAGAAGAGTATACAGTCAGCCATTCTGCTTGGGAAGAAAATAGATGTTTTCAGGAGATAAGCTGTTTGTAAAAAAACTTTTCTTTAAATTTTAACTCTTAAATCCTGTGTTTTATAGAAACAGGTTGTTCTTTCTCTGCATGGGTGGTTGGTGCAGTAGGTTTTTATTACATACCCTGTATTGCAGTAACTTTGTCCTGAACACTGCTGCCTCACATGGGGCTGGATGTCTCTCAAGCCCACACCAGTGCTGCCTGTCAGTAATCTTTGTCTCCAGAGTATAAGGTTGGAAAGTGGTGATGCTCTTTAGGCAGCCTGGGTAATTCTTATTCCCAGGCAAGCAAGATGCATGTCAAGGTAACTGAACTTCACAAATAGTTGGACTCTCTGCTCCCATTGCATTTAAAATTTACAATTATTTGTAACTGATATTGGATATGTTCTAAAGTTTTAATTATAGATTCAGTCATTAGAAAGATTTTGTATACCCTAAACTTAGAAATGTAACATTTTTCCTCATAATTTTAAAACAGCAAATGCGGCAAAAAAGTAAGCAGCAGGCCAAAATAGAAGCCACACAGAAGCTTGAGCAGGTGAAAAATGAGCAGCAGCAACAGCAGCAACAGCAGCAGCAGCAGCAGTTTGGTTCCCAGCAGCTCCTGAACCAGTCTGGCTCAGACACACCGAGCAGTGGGATCCAGAGCCCCTTAACGCCGCAGACCGGCAATGGGAGTATGTCTCCTGCACAGCAGACATTCCATAAGGATCTGTTCACAAAGCAGCAGCTCCCTGCTACGCCCACGTCGGCATCCTCAGATGATGTGTTCCTGAAGCCACAGGCCCCACCTCCCACTCCCACCCGGATCCCAGTACACGATGCGCTATCTCAGTCTCAGACTCCTCAGACTTCATCACAACAGATGTTTTCTCCAGGTTCCACGAACACAAGGCCTCCTTCTCCGATGGATCCCTATGCTAAAATGGTGGGAACACCCAGACCAGCACCCATCAACCAGAACTTTGTCAGAAGGAACACCATTGCCCCGTTAGACTCCTGTGCAGCACAGTCCTCCATATCTCGGGAGCCGTCAGGAAGCAGACCCTCGCCCGTCAGGGACTCATGTTCTTCATCTCCAGGTAGCAGCGATCCCTATGCAAAGCCACCAGACACACCCAGGCCTGTCCTGCCATCAGAGCAGTTCTCCAAACCACTGGGAGTCCCACGGTCTCCCATAGTTATGGAGCAGTCAGGGAAGGTTCCTTTAGCTGCTGGAAGCAGCGATCCGTTTACTAAGCCGGCTCCTAGGACTGACACGTTTCAGAGACAGAGAGTAACTTCTGCTGATGCCTATGCACGGCCTCCATTGACTCCAACTCCTGCTCCTGTGGATGGGAGCCCTGGACCTTTCAAAACCCCTCTGCGCCCTCCTCAGTCCCCACAGGATCCTTACTCCTCCATGCCAGCCACGCCCCGGCGCGTTGCTGTTGATCCCTATGAAAGGCCCCCTCTGACCCCGAGGCCCGTGGATAACTTTTCCCATAACCAGGCCAATGATCCCTACAGCCAGCCTCCCCTCACTCCCCACCCTGCAATAAAGGAGCCTTTTGCCCACACACCGCGGATAGTGCGCCAGCAGGGTGATTCTTTCCCTCAGTCTGGGCCCATTTCCAGGCCAGCTTCTCAGGACCCTTACTCCCAGCCCCCAGGTACTCCTCGGCCAGTTGCTGATCCTTACGCCCAACCCCCAGGAACTCCTCGTCCCACCACAGTGGATCCATATATGCAGCAGCCACCAACACCCAGACCTGCTCAAGCAGCAGATTTGTTTGCTCAGTCCCCAGCAAACCAGAGACATTCTGATCCCTATGCCCAACCTCCTGGAACACCACGGCCAGTTCTCAGTGATCCTTACTCTCAGCAGCCAGCAACCCCAAGGCCAGGGATTCCTGAGAGTTTTAACAGACCTGCCATGACAAGGCCAGGACTAATAACGAGTAGAGATCCCTTCCTGCAGACACCACAGAGTAGGTTGCAGGGCACTTTTGTCAGGCCATCAGACCCATGCTCTCAAACTCCCAGGTCTGCCGGACCTGCAATAACAGATTCCTTTAGCCATGGTGCAGCTACTCCAGCACATGACCCGTATGATCAACCACCAATGACTCCAAGACCTCAGCCAGAATCCTTTGGATCTGGCCAGCTGGCCCATGATGCTGCCGAACAGCCACGGCCTGGATCTGAGGGCACCTTCAGTGCACCTGGAAATGCTCCAATGACTTCTCAAGGACAACAGTTTCCCAAAGTTTCACAAGTTCCTGGCCCAACACCCACCACGGGAGTAACAGATACACAGAACACCATGAATATGTCTCAAGCAGATACTGAGAAGTTAAGACAGGTGAGAATTCTGATGATACTAAAATTCTGGAAGTAGAGGAATTTCCCCCATTCTTGTTAATACTTGAAGTTTCTTGCCATTAAACAGAACCATATGTAAGATACAAATTATCTTAGTTTACTTAATATGTTAATTTGGTCCTTCTGGATAGAACCACAGTATACAGAATACAGAGAGACAAAGGTGTAATCAGTAATTTTTAAGGAGTTTGGACAAGATCCAAAAAAAGAAGCAAAGGCTATATTTGAAGCCACTGAAGACATAGATGGTTGGTCTGTAATAGTGCTTTTAGCTACAATCTGAGGAAAAAAAAAACACTTTAAAATGTCAGTTTGTTCTATTCTGTAACAAATGAGGCGTGGAACTGATTGTCAGTGACTTGTTCACTGGCTGGTACGGGCAAAGATCTCAGACCTCGTGTCTGACTTTGCAGTTGGCCAGCGTGTTGAGGTGAATCTGTCCTTGGTCACTGCGCTTCTTGAGGCACATTCACTCCAGGTTTCTGTCCATGAAAGTGGCAAGCAGCTCTTGCTCAGAGGTAGAATTACATTCAGCTTGTGGAAAGCAACTCGAGCTTATTTTTGGAAGGAGAGATGGGAAGTGAATTTAATGAAAACCAGTGGTATTTATCATACAGAGTTAAGAATAAATTCTGCAGCTGTGGTGTAAAAACTTTTGCTGAATTTTCTTTAGTGGACCTCTAGTCACCTTTGTCTCTCAGAATGCACTTTGCCTGTGCTGAAAAGGCCTGCATTACTGGAATAGAAAAATGGAAAGAAAGTTGCTTCTATGTTAAATGGTAGAATGGGATCACACCATACACTTTACCAAGTGGTCTGGATGTTAAGTTGGGTTACCAGCACCCTGCACCATTTGACCCTCCTTCTCATTTCTGAACTGATTGTGGTTGTTTATAATATTTTCCTGTAACAAAAGAAGAATTTCTTTCCTTCAAAAAGCTTAACCTAGCAGAGTGTAACACTTCAAAATATGTCAGTTGCAGTGTCAAGTATAATGATTTATTTTCTTGTAAACAGCGGCAGAAGCTCCGTGAGATTATTCTACAGCAGCAGCAGCAGAAGAAGAATGCAGTTCGCCAGGAAAAGGCCTTGCAGGACGCAGCAGCTCCTCCCCATGCAGCCCCTCTTCAGCACTGGCAGCAAGACAACTTAAATCAGATCTTTAACCGCCCTCCTCCTCCCTATCCTGGGAATATCAGGTCCTCTGTGGTCCCTCCAGGTGGGCCAAGGTTCTCCATGTACCCGAAGGACCAGCGTGGGCCCTTCCCTGGGGATGGGCAGTTCAACAGGCCCCAGTTTCCAGCAGATATGAACACTATGGGGATGAGACCTCACGGTCTCAGGTAAGCTCTTGGATCTCTTAAACTCAGGGTATTCCAGGGTAGCTGGAGAAAAAAGGCTTTTAGACAGAATGAAAAATGATATACAGGAGCTGGTAACCTTCCTGAACTCTATATGTGCAGAAGGTTTTCCTGTAACATTAGAATGTGTGTTTTACACTAAATATTTTACACCGTTTTGTTGTGAGTAATTCAGAAAAATAAATGGAGAAACTGCAGAACTAGTAAAACTTGTGTGACCTGAAACATCTTGTTGTCCATGGCTTTTGGGGCATTTCTTAAAAAAAATTAAAAGATCAGACTTTATTTTTGGTGTCTTAATAATGTATAAATTAATTTCTAATTACTAATCAAACCTCAGCTTATGTCTGTGGCATTTTTCCAGTGAATGCTACAATATAAAATGAATACCAGTATCAACCTACATTCTCAGAAATTAATTTTTTCAGTATCTGGATTTATTTCACTGGTTTCTAAATCCACACACTGAGATTTTTTTTTTTTTTTACTCTGAATTGCATTAGCATGTATTTTAATTACTAGGTTAGTTCTGACTGTCTGGGTTTTCTATCCATTATTATTATTATTGTTGAAATTAAAAACAGGTTGTTTATTAAACATAATTAAAGCAATTATTTTATTGTAGTCATAAAGCTCATTTAAATGTAAGTATAATTAGTCAAAACATTGATTTAAATATCTTGATGAATGCAGCATGTAAAACATTTTGGCGAACAGTTATTTAGTCACGTGAGCCTGAGAAAAAAGATGATTTGCTTTTCCTGCTCTGTTTTAGATACGGGTTTCCAGGAGGTGGCCACGGTCCACCCTCGGGCCAGGAACGTTTCCTTGGTCCTCAGCAGCCCCTGCAGCGCCCTGGAGTTCCCCCACAGCTGAGGAGGTCCCTGTCTATGGACATGCCCCGGCCCGTGAGCACCCCACAGCTCAACAGCACATCCGGGATCGCGCAGCACTTCCCCCCGCAGGGAATTCCCGTCCAGCAGCACAACATCCTGGGCCAGGCCTTCATCGAGCTGCGCCACAGAGCTCCTGATGGCAGGCCAAGGCTGCCCTTCAGCCCTGCTGCTGCCTCCGTGCTGGATGCTGCAGCTCAGCACCAGCGGCACCCCGGCTTCCTGCCCAGGCAGGATTTCCCAGGCCCAAGGCAGGCAGAACCGCTCAGACACAATTCGCAAGGAATACCAAACCAGTTGCAGATGTCTGCGAGTTTGGAGCACATGTCCCAGTCCCAGCAGGAGCAAATCGGTGCTGAGAACCCACCTGCACTTGTAATGCGTTCTCTGGGTCAGCCAGTCGCTGATGCATTCCCAGGACCATCTTTGTCTGCATCTGCACCAAGTGATGAATCTGCAAACTTGCAGATTCCCAACCAGCCAAGTGATGGTTTAGAAGAAAAGCTTGATCCTGATGATCCTGCTGTAAAAGATTTGGATGTGAAAGACCTTGATGGGGTTGAAGTCAAGGACTTAGATGATGAGGATTTGGAAAATCTGAACCTGGACACAGAGGATGGGAAAGGAGATGAACTGGACACTCTAGATAATTTGGAAACAAATGATCCTCACCTTGATGATCTTCTGAGATCTGGGGAATTTGATTTAATTGCATACACAGACCCAGACCTTGATGTGGGGGATAAGAAAGGAATGTTTAATGAAGAACTAGACCTTAGTGTCCCCATTGATGACAAACTAGATATCCAGGGCAAGGCAGAAGAACCCAAGCAGAAAGAACAAGGTGATACAACTGTTGCTTCTGCTGAGACCCAGTCTCCACCAAAGAAATCAGCTACAGAAAATGAAACTAAACCAAAAGTTCTTTCCCCAAACACTCAAGAAGAAAAGAAGAATGAACATGAAAAAGGTGATGGAAATACTGAGTCCACAAGTACTCAACAGGCTGCTGAAGTGGAGTTAAAGGATGGAGAAAAAGCTCCTGCACAACCTGCTAATCCAGAATTCCCTGACAAAACTCCTGCTGTTCCTAGTCAAGATACAACTGTGCCTAGTCCAGATGCTCAGGGATCTGCTCCAGTGCCTGTTCAAGGAGCAGTGAGTTCCTGCAGTATTTCTGGGTCCACCCCAGTCCTCTCAAGTTTGCTGTCTAGTGAAAGCTCAGACAATGCTGAAGCAAGAACTCTGGGATCTCCATCTCAATCTCTGCCACCCACACAAATAAACCATGGATCAGGTATTCCACAAACACTCATGACACCTGCTGGACAGATTTTGGAAAACACTTTAAATTCCAACCTGCCCATGGTTCCACGAATGAACCATAATTTTTCTCAAGGGTCACCAAATCCAGGATTTATTCAGGGTCAATCATCTAATCATAACTTTGGGACAGGACAGACGTCTAATCAGACTGTGGCTGTACCAAACCGTCCTGGTCCCAGTGGCATCTCTGCTCCTCAGCAGATGATGCTCCCTCAGCCTTTAGCTCAGCAGCAAAACCGAGAGAGGCCACTTCTGCTAGAGGAACAGCCACTTCTTCTGCAGGACCTCTTGGATCAGGAGAGGCAGGAGCAGCAGCAGCAGAGACAGATGCAAGCCATGATTCGCCAGCGTTCGGAGCCATTTTTCCCCAATATTGGTATGTGGGTGTCCTGTTTGTCTGTTTTCTGGTTGGTGTTCTAAAAATGCAGCAAATAGTTAATAGTTAAATAATCCACAGGAGCGTGAGAAGCAGGTAAATACGTAAAGCTTGAAGGTGGCATAATAAAAATCAGCCTGCCTACCAGGTACAAAGGGAGTATGGAAATTGAGCATGTAAGTGGAATTCTGAGCTCTGTGGCAAGTCTCCTGTTGTTATTACCAGGATCGGGGTAACTCTGCTTTACTGATAATGTTTGTGACATCAGCTGTGTCACATACTCTCTTTATACTTTAGGTTCTCATGAGATAAGGAATAAATGCATCCTTTGTAAACCAAATTAGGTGGTCAAGTGCAGTAGCTGAGCTTCTTGATATTTGGTCTATCAATTTTACGTTTATGGTTGTTTTATGACTTTTTTTGGAGTATTTTTTGTGTCACTAGGAACGGGATTATCAAAAGGTATTACTAACCCACAGTCTAGGCAAGGCCCAGAAATGAAACACTAAATTTTGAGAATTGTTTAAGTTGTAACTACAGTGACCATCATGGCCATTCTCTTAGTGCATTGGTGATGGTGTGCCAGGTGCCATTTAAGATCACAGAGGCAACTCCTCTTCCTGGGTCTTAAACCTGTAAATAGAATTTATTAATCTGTTGGGTCATAGGCCACATTTGGTCTAGAGCCCTTCTCAGACTGACGTGCTTTTGTTTGTATGTTGTGGCTGAAAACAAGGACAGCTGTTGCTGGACTAACTTCTCCTACAGGATATGTGAAACTGCTTATAAACCTCGAATATTAAAGTGGGGAGGACAATTAATGTGAAATAGGAATGCACTTAATGTTTTACTGAAGATTTAGGCATGAACTAAATGTAAACAACTAATTTCCATTCAATAACTTGTAATGTTCAGCTGTGTGATTCACTGCTGCTGTTTTTGTCTTACAGATTTTGATGCAATTACAGATCCCATAATGAAAGCAAAAATGGTGGCTCTTAAGGGGATCAACAAAGTCATGGCACAGAGTAACATGGGGATGCCACCAATGGTCATGAACAGGTAGGCAACTCTTGATGCCATTCTTTAGGACTAGAGAATGTGAAAGGAAGTGACAGAGTTCAGGGAAACTGTGTGCAGAAAATGCAAAATAATTATTTCTGTCCTGTAGTTCGCATTTGATGCTAACACAGGATTATCTCCTAGGAGTAAAGCCAGTGTGGCAGTAGGAGCTATAAAAGGTATTCAAATGCATCAGATTTGTGTTCCAGTTGTCATGTCATGGGTCAACATGGCCAGCATGGCTTCACTGTTGATGCTCTACTTGTTTTCTCACTTGCTAATTAGGTAATGACACATCTCCCACGGGCTGTGCTAGAAACTGGGGGTGGCCATTTAACAGTGGAACCTCATCTTGCAGCAAATCATTTAATGCTGGGTATAAGTAAGATTTTAGCCCAAGTAATGGAAATTCCATCCTCTCCTAAAATCCCTTCTGAGGACAAAAGGAGCCATGAACTGTGCAGGCTGCACCATGACTATCTTAGGGTAGGTGGGGAGTCCATGGGCCAGGGAAGATCTGTGCCTGTTCTTTTGGTGTGGCACTTCGAACTGGGTTTTCTCTGTCCAGTGCCCCATGATAATTAATGGCTCACCCAAAGCATACATTTACACAATTCCAGTTGACTGTGATGGTGGCCATGAAACCTAAATACATTCAACTGTTTTTCTTTAAATTATAAAATACTAAAATGCAAATACAGACTGTGTGTGTTTTCACTGTTGTAGCACAGTAGGTCATATTGACATAATCTCTCTGAAAAATGTAAAATGCAATCGTTTCAAGCAAGGGAAAAATGCTGTCTGTATTCTCCAGATGTTGAAAAGATTTTGTACAGAAGTTCAAGTGCATGCTTGTATAATATTTGGGTGCTTTGTTTAAGTTGAACATAATAAAGTTGTCTCTCTCCCTCCTAAAGTGCTGGTTTGCAAGGTTACAATTTCTGTTTCTCAATAGATTTCCCTTTATGGGTCAGCCAGTGCCAGGGGCTCAGACCAGTGAAGGCCAAAATCATATGCAACAGGCAATTACACAGGTAATGCAATTTGATATGGGCTTGAAACAAAACTGTTCAATAATGACCACTAAGTTTGGGGTATTTTAATTGAATCATAATTTAATGTCCTTGTCTGTTTTACTGAAATTTCTAGGATGGAAGTTTGACACCTCAGATTTCTAGACCTAATCCTCCTAATTTTGGTCCTGGTTTTGTCAGTAAGTAAAGATTTAATAATTTATTGTATGGGTTGTTTTTTTTTTTTTTTTTCATTTTACAGTTCTGTTTTCTTTAAAGTGAACTATCCATAAATTGATCCTGTCTCTCAAAAAAAATCATCCTTTTAAAATTGAATAATTTCATAATTACAATGCCTGGTAGTGAAGGGATGTACAGTAAATGCTGCTAACATTTTTTTTCTAGAAGCTTTCATCAACAAAACACCATAAGGAAAGAGGGAAACAGAAAATTAACATTATTTGGATTTGTATGAGAGCAGTAATCTATTAACTGGCAGATTGCTGTATCAGAAACCTGGTTTGTGTTGTGGGTTGTGTTGCAATATTCTGAGCTCAGGAATTTCTTATTTCAGAATCAGAGAGTTTTGTGCAGCATCACTGTCATTTGAACAAATACCAGAAAAATCTCTCCAGGCATTGGTTAGTCAAGCCTGGCTGGTGAAACACAGTTGTTGAAAGCAGAAATATACTGCACTAGGTTTTTGCATTCCATATTTCTGGCTGCCCTAGATCAATTGTGAATCTTAGTCTCTGTGTTGAGAAAGGTTTATTAGCAGAAATTAAAACTGCTGGGAGAGGAAGACCATGTGTAAAAAAATGTTTCTATCACTACAAATACTTCACTTGATATTTGTGAATAAGAAACAGAAGTAAACTCCTTCCCATTTTCCAGAAGCTGGAGTAGCAGCACTGAGTATGCAATGAGGAGCTTTGGTGATATTATCTATATTAATTATTTATGGTGGGATTCCACATGGCACTCAGCATGGCTCTACTCTGGGTGGTGGTGGGTTCTGAGCACTTGAGTAAATCTGATTTTCAGTTCAGTAGTAGCTACTCTTACCTGGAACTTGTTATAATTTCAGTACTTTCACATTTCTCATGATACTGTCAGTGTTTCCATTCAATTGTCCCCTCAGTTTTTGGGATCAGTTCTGCAGAATTTTTCCCTGAAAGCACCTTGAGGCTGTAGCTCACCCTGAGTAGGTTTAGTTGAGCTGTTCAGTCAAAGCTGTCACTGACACAGTGACTCGTGGTGGCAGGGTCTGGAGCACAAGGAGGACGTGGTTGTATTGAAATTGTGGAGCTGTGTGGTATCTCTGTTAAACAAGGATCTTCACAAGGAAGATCTGCACTTATTCCTGGTGTCCCAGCTCACTGAAAATGTGATCAGGAGACAGATGACATAATCATCAGTGTTCTCTCTTGCTTTCTGTGCTTAGTGCAGGTCAAGTGTTATCAGACATGGTTGTTGCCTGTGGCAGACAAGCACTTCTCACTTGAAAGAAGAGCAATGCCTTAGTTACAGCCTAAATGAGAGGCATTTATTCTGGGGGCATGAAATGGCACTGGTGCTGAAGGCCCCATGCTGAGGGCTGACACTGACAAAGTGATTTTTACAAAGACAGTATATTTCTTTCACTTCATGAATATTTGATGGTGCTCATCATTTTAATATTTTTCTTAGAAGTTGTAATAAAAATAATTTTTGCATGTACAACAGTTTTCTGCAAACCAGAATTAATCAGGCCATGTTTCCTGTATGTTTATGTCCTTGTTCCCTAATCTCTTTGTACTTGAGTACTTCCAGAGATCTTCCATCTTCTGTGGAAGGACAGGGAATGACTGGGTTCTCTAGCAGTTCTCAAAGCCACATTTGCTCTCTGGCAAGTGCATGTTGGCTGCCTCAACAGCTGGCTGGTATCTCCTGAAATGGACTGTGTTAAAACTGGTTTCTGTCACAAATGCAGTGATTTGGATATCTGTCTCATTTACTCAAGTCACTACTTCTTTCAAGTTCTCTGTCAAATCTGGCTGAATTTGACCACTGGTTTCTTACAATAAGTGGGGGGGAACCTGATGGTTAAACTTGAGCTTTAAAGAGTAGGATGAGTTGTCATCTCCGGCATGAGATCATATCACACTTCATTTCCCTTCTCTCTAGACGATTCACAAAGAAAGCAATACGAGGAATGGCTGCAGGATACACAACAACTTCTTCAAATGCAGCAGAAGTACCTGGAGGAGCAGATTGGAGCCCACAGAAAATCCAAGAAGGCTCTCTCAGCCAAACAGCGTACAGCCAAGAAAGCCGGCCGGGAGTTCCCAGAGGAAGATGCAGAACAGCTGAAACACGTTACTGAGCAGCAAAGTATGGTCCAGAAACAGCTAGATCAGGTAATCATCTGGAACCCAGACTGTTCACCTTGGCACTGAGCTGTCACAGTGGTAGTAAGACACAGTACAGCTCTACCTGAAGGAGCCACTCCCTGTTTTGTTTTGCGTGTGTAACAGCATTGCTCTGGAGTGTAGGTGACACTGGAGCTGCAAAGGAATATTCTGTGGCAAACATTATGACAAAAAGTTCAGTTAGTACTTTGGGAAGAGGGGAATTCCTTGGCAAAATGACTTGCAGCAGAGTTCCTGGCATCATGCAAAGCAAAAATGAAACATTCTGAGAAAAGTTTCAGCATGCAGGGCTTTGTTTCAGACTTGAATGCATGTTTTAACCCAATCTTCTTTTTTTACAGTTTGAAAATCAATTTTTATTACATCATCTTTAGTGTTAGACTAGTTTTATGGTCTGTCTCATTCCTAGATGCTGATTATCAGTATTGTGTCATGAAATAACACAGATCAAAGGGATGTCCGGAGATCTTTTAGTCATGATCAAAGCAGAAGTAGCTTCATGATTAAATCAGGTTACTCAGCACCTTGTCAGTCAAGTTCTGGAAGTCTCTAGGGGAAGAGATTTCCCAGCTTTTCTGGGCCCCTGTTTCTACATGTAACCACTTTCACTGGGCTTTGTTTTCCTTTCCTTAGATTCAGTTGGAATTTCACATATTGTAACTGTGATAATAGTGAGATAAAACCTGTAATAGTTTTCTTAAAATATGCTTTGCCCACCAGTAGTTAGTGCTGTGTTCCTCAAGACTTATGATAATAAATTACTTGGCATGATTGTCAGGATCAACTAGTTCTGCTGAAAATGAAAATGCTTTAGAATTATCCTTTACTAGTATGAAGGAAAAAACTTGGCAGCAGACAGCTTGGAATTAAGTCCTGAGCAATATCTGACCCTTGAGTTCTCCTGTGTTGCTTCAAGACAAAGTATGTGCTGGATGGAATATTAGTTGGCTCATCTTTCCACTGTGTGGAAGAGGGATGGAGTGGGTAAATTATTTCTACATTATTTTTTCCCCTTCCATAATAAATCACAAGTAGAACAAATGCAAAAAAAAATTCCCTTTAACCAACCTTTATTATACATAGAAGAGCATAATCTTATGGTGGAGTTAGACTGAAGTAACAGCTGCTAACCATGACATTGCTGGCAGATCCATTTACTCCCCATAATTAAAGTTCTCCTATTTGTATTATTTAAATTTAAGTTTAATCTACTGCTGGCAGAAGCAATCCGCTGCCCTTTAGCCACTGATTTAGACCAGTGGTTGATTCATCCACATCCTAAGCAGCATTTTGTTCTTTACCTCGCAGGAGCTTAAATAAGGTTTAAAGTATACTTTTAACCACCTTCTATTGGAAGCAATTTGCCACCCTTTCAGATCAGATCAAGTCATTTTTCTGCAATCAAGCTCCTGGTAGTTTTTGAAAAGTCTCTGTATATATGGGGAAAGAAGAGAGCTCCTGGATCCCTGTGAGTGGCTGGTCCTGGACACGGGCACGGAGAAGGCAGAGCTGACTGTGCCCCAGGAGCTGATGTGAGTCAGGGTTGTTGGGCAGGCATGGAGCCACAGAGACACTGCCAGATGGCCCCTGTGGCACCGTGCCCGTGCTCACAGGCTCTGCCCTGCCCTCCCTGCACTGCTGAGCTCTCCAGCTCAGCTCAGGGCCTCTGAGTGTGCTCGGCCCAGGGCCTGGACACCACAGCTCATTCCAGGGACAGTCCTGGCTGATCCACCCCTGCAGGCCCTGGAGGTTGTGGTGCTTTGGGTGCCTCATGGCCCCACAGAGGCAGCAGAGCTTTAGTGCTGTAGGACCAGGAGAAGCCCTGGAGCACTGGGTCTGTGCAGTGCAGGTGGATCCCGTCAGTGCCTCTGGGCAGTAGCACTGTTTATCCAGCAGTGTCAGTGCCAAGGCAGAGCTCATAAATCATCTTGGACCTGGGATTATTGTGTAAATAACCTTTTGGGTGCATCTGTCCTTCAGCCCTAAGTGTGTCCTGTGGCATCACTGTTACCCTGAGCTTTCTGTCTTAATCCTTGCTTCAGATAAAAGGAGAGGGCTATCACACAATCCAAAATACATTACAGAGTTTTTTTTCTATCCCCACATAAGCTGTGGAAGTCATAATCAAATGAACAGAAATGAGAGGGAGATTTTCCATAATGTATGTACCATCAACCAGTGGATTGCAAATCCTTCTGTTTTTAGTTTAGTTGTGTGCAGTGTTTCTGAAAGGCTCTTGCTTGTCCAGTTGACAGTGTTGTGTCCTTCCCTCGACATCTCCTGTTTGTGTAAGCTACAAGGCATAACTTGTAGTGTCCATGTTGAGTTTATTTTGGTTTTAAAATCTTAAATTTTCAAGCAGCGTTTGCAGTTTTCATCTGACATGAGATGTTTGAGGATCAGCCTGTGAACAAATGGGAATATCCATAACTGTTCTCCTGCAAACTTTTCCTTTCCAGTTATATCTTTTCAAAATGTTGCTATGTGTGAACATCATCCATTCTCACTGTTGCCCTTTTCCTGTCTGTTCCCAGCTGTTTGTGTTCTGTGCGTGGATTACAAGATCTGTAGGACAAGGATCACTGCTGGTTTAGGTTTATATATTCTCTAGCTCAGTGCAGTCTTGGTGTGTAATTAGAACTTTCAGATGCTGCTGTTTTGTCTGAGGTCTTGTCTGGGGAGTATTTCTAAGGACATAATGGCTGTTCAGCATTAAAAACACTGCAGAAATTCTGGTTTGGCCTGAGGTTCGTTGCCTCCTGGAATTACAGTGGTGAGTTACATGGTTTGTGCTGCTTACACAGGCAGCTCGTGGCAGGGGTGAGTAATGACGGTTTCAATGTTTAGATCCGGAAGCAGCAGAAGGAGCACGCGGAGCTGATTGAGGAGTACCGGATCAAGCAGCAGCAGCAGCAGCAGTGTGGGATGGCCCCACATTCCATCATGCCAGGGGTCCAGGCCCAGCCTCCCATGGTTCCAGGAGCAACAGCACCAGCAATGAATCAGCAGAGCTTCCCCATGGTGGCACAGCAGCTCCAGCATCAGCAGCACGCAGTGGTGATCCCTGGGCAATCCAATCCCACCAGGATGCCAAATTTATCCGGATGGCAACCTGCAAACCCTGCGAGTCACATTTCCATGAATCCAGCAAGGATGCAGCCTCCAATGACACCACTGCCAGGTACTCCTGGTGCACCGGCTCCTGTGCCTGGCCCAAATGCAGCTGCACAGTCAGGGCCACCCCCAAGGGTGGAGTTTGAGGACAACAACCCTTTCAGTGAAAGCTTCCAGGAGCGGGAGCGGAAGGAGCGCTTGCGGGAGCAGCAGGAGCGGCAGCGCATCCAGCTGATGCAGGAGGTGGATCGACAGAGAGCTCTGCAGCAGAGGATGGAGCTGGAGCAGCACAGTATGATGGGGCCTGAACTGAACAACAAAACATCCTTATCTCAGATACCTTTCTTCAATTCTGAGCTGCCTTGTGATTTCATGCAAACCCCTCGGCCCCTGCAGCCGTCCCCGCAGCAGCAGATGGGGCAGATCCTGCAGCAGGGTGCTGTGACCTCCCCTCCCACCACCAATTTTATGCAAAGCACAGAGAGAAGGCCAGTGGGACCTGCAGCTTTTGGACCTGATGCATCTGGTGGTCCAGGTGGAGCCCCCAATTTCCATAATGTAAAACAAACTCATGGGAATCTCCCTGGGGCTGCCTTTTCGCAGAACCAGGTCAGGCCTCCGTTCCCTTCTGCTGTCCCTTCATCTCCAGTGCTGGGGGGCAGTGCCCCATGTGGGTCGGACACTGGTGTGCCCCAGGCTGCAAACATCCCTGTATCAGGCCAGTCTCTCATCCAGCTGTATTCTGACATAATCCCAGAAGAGAAAGGCAAAAAGAAAAGGACACGGAAAAAGAAAAAGGACGACGATGCCGAGTCCATAAAAGCCCCATCAACTCCACACTCGGATATCACTGCACCATCAACCCCAACCATTTCTGATGCTACCTCCACCCCCACAGTGAACACCCCCAATGAGCCACGGCACCAGGATGAGCAGGAGTCCATGGAGCTAACGGGCCCCTCGACATCCAACACAGGAGAGAGCTCCCCAGAGCTGGAGGGGAAACTCCCCAGCGGCAGCAGCGTGTCCCAGAAGCAGCCCGGGGGGAATGCAGAGGCTGAAAAGGCTAAGATGGACACACCCACCAGCCTCCAAGAAGTTAAACTGGAAAAGGCAGAAACTGATCAATGCTCAGCAGGTCAAGCTGAGCCTAAATCAGAAAATCCAAGCAGTATTAAGGTGGAGGAGGATAAGGTCACCTCACAGCCAACCTCTTCAGCTCCGAGTCCAGCACAGCCACCTGGTGCTCTGGCAGCTAAAGGAGAGTCAGGGAATGAACTGCTGAAACACCTGCTAAAAAACAAGAAGTCCTCATCTCTTCTAAATCAGAAACCAGAGAACAGTGGCCGAGCAGAAGAAGAGGCTTCTGGGGATAAGAAGTTGGCAGAGAAGCAGAGTCCAGCTGAAGGAATGGTGAGCCTTGTACTGGTTTTGTTACACTGTGGTCAGCAGCAGTCCAGCCTAGTCTGTGCCTTACTGTGGGCATGTGTGGGGACATAACCTACCTGTACAGGGGTGGGGGAAAGAGCTTTAAGGAACTTTAGCCTCTTTCCTGCCTTTTCTCCACAATTAAATCACCTGTGTTGAGCAAAGAATAAATTTTAATATGGCTTCTTAGGTTAGCATATTCAGAAGTCACTAAAGTATAAAAAAAATATTTTTTCTTCAGAAATTTGTCTTCAAATATACCACTTCCTAATATTAAGGCAGGATTTTACAGTATCATTCCTAATTACTCACTGATATATGTCTGTAGAGAACATGGTGTGTCTGGGTGCTCGTTTCTCCTGTGACTCCACCTGAGTCATCTATATGATTTATTCATTTCTAAGGTCTTTATAAACAGACCTAAAGAAAAATGCTTTCTGTGGAGGTAGAATACCCTTTACACTTAGAATTGTTGGTCATTTTATTGTAATCTTAATTTCTGCTTTCCTCCAACTTCATTCTTAAAACAAAATTTCAATGTATTTAAAAGGAAAAAATACTCATAAAAGTAAAGGTAATTGTGAGCAGCAGGTAATTAACTGTTAAAGATCCACAGTTCAAACATGTGATAGGAATATTAGAATACTGGTGGTAGGGCTCATGTAGAGCTGTTCAAAATAGTAATTAATTTTTTTTTTTTAATGGGCTTTCTTTTGGCTTGCTCCTATAGCATTAGAGTCCCATCCTGATCCTTTTTACCCAGCTGTGCTTCTGTGGGAGGAAAGGCTTTGCAGATTTGTACTGGAAGTATTTAAGCAAGTGGTACAATCCAGAAAGGTTTCACAACACTTATTTTTTTGCTAACCTCAAAATATTTTTGTATTATATTAACTTCCACGCCTTTCTTCTGCCACCAAGTATGTCTTTCATTAGGACCTTGTGAACGTCTCCAAAGTTTCATGCACATGTAACTTTATTTTAGGGGATATTCCAAAGAGAATGTTACTGGCCTGTGAGTTTTTAATGATGTTTTCAGATGTCAGTGGTGTTAATGGGAGGTCATAATTCTGTCTGTAGGGACAGTTTAGCAGTTCCACCTGCCAGTAAAATAGACTTTGTTATCAGTGAGATTTATTAGTCTGTGCCTGTGCTTTCAGAGTTGTGCAGTAAATAGGAGAGAAGTGTGTATTAACATGTCAAAAATTCTGCTGCACTTCCTTTTTTCACACCAGCAAACTGCAGGAGCCCAGATGCAAGGTACATTTGGGTGCAGTAACAGCCAGCTCCAGAGAGCAGATGTAGGACCTGAAACCAAGAAGCAGAGGAACAAGCGGGCTCAGAGGACAGGGGAGAAGGCAGCTCCTCGGTCCAAGAAAAGGAAAAAAGAGGAAGAAGAAAAGCAGGCTGTTTATCCTAATGCAGATACCTTCATCCAGCTGAAACAGGTGAGTGTGCAGGGGCTGGGAAAGGCAGTGCAGAGGCCATGTGGAACAGTGGATTTTTCCCAGTGGAAGTGAAGTTGATGCTTAAGTTGAATTTTGAGCACAGGGTGGGGAAAATGTGAGCTTCCACAAAATCAGGGAATTTAAAGTTTGGTGTTTAATTTTGGAAGGTGGGCTGACATGGCAGGTAGTCCCAAAGCCACAGAGTTCCTGTCAGCTCTGGCAGCCTCTGAATGAGCTGGCAGGGAGCTGGAGCTGAACAATTTCCTGACAGTGGATGAATCCCAATTCTTCTTTTAAATTAAAAACCACTCTACTGACTGGAGAATAGCAGTATTCTGTCTTATACTTAATTTCTGACTTTTTTTTTTTCTTTTAATACAGCAACTTTCTCTTCTGCCTTTGGTGGAACCAATAATTGGAGTGAGCTTTGCACACTTTCTCCCTTATGGCAGTGGCCAACTAAATGGTGGAAACCGACTTGTGGGAAGTTTTGGTAGTGCTACTCTTGATGGGGCTTCAGATTACTACTCCCAGCTCATTTACAAGGTATGGTTTTAATCTGGATTTCTGTTTTGTGCTCTCTGTGGGAAGAGAAGTCCATGATATTAGTACTACTAGTCAGAGAGTTCTTGCCTTTTATGCAACTAGAAGAAAAATAACCTTTTATTGCTAGAGTAGATAATGTGAAACAGTCACCATTGTTTTACTCTCTGAAAGTGGATATTGGTTCTGGAAACTGTGTTGTTGTAAATTAATTAAAAACTACAAATAATCTTTTAACAAATGGATGCTGAATAATGAAAATTGCAATTACCGTTTTGTGGAGCAGAAAAGACTGAATTCTCAGTATTTTGCAGAGTCACTGAAAGCATTAAATGTTTCTTAATGTGAATTAATTAAGAAATAGAGTTTTTCTCATCTGCCCACCAAGCCCTAACTAAGACCCTGGAAACTCTAAACAAAATAGACAGTTTGTTGATGAGTTAATAACCCATAGCATTTAAAACTTAGTCTCTGAGATCAGAGTGGCAATACTGGGAGGGCAGTGGGATACTGAATAGACAGAATCAAATTTGCTGCTTGGATACCCTAATATAAAAACCTATTAAAACCAGTGGTGTTTTCTCCAGTCTTACACAGTGTGTAAGCTGAGAATGGCACCTACAGAAATAGTTATTGTGGTCAAAAGTAAGTAATGAAGATTAGCTTTGTGGGCAGGAGCAACAGATAGTGCAGTTCTCATTTAATTTTCATTTAAAATATGGGCAGTTGAATAAACTGGTGAGAAGTAGCCCAGAGTATGAACTTGCAGAGCATTTGCTGCTCCATGGTAGCTGCTTCAGTGACAGCTCATCCTGTGCTGAATGTGAGGCAGCTTCCCCTTGAGGGGCAACTGGGGAAGGTGACTTGGTCATGGTGCTGGAGAGTCACTGTGGAGCAGCTCTCTGAGCATGGAGTTGGGACCTTTGCTGAAAGTGTAGGAACTTGTTTGAAACCATTCTTTAAAATGTTCTTTGTGCATTTTTGTAAACAGTTTAGCCACATCTTCTTTTGGTAGTGTGTTTGGCAGTGTTTACTCATGTGAACTATTTCTCTGATATCACTGATACAAGAAAGGCAAGCAATGTGTCTTGTACAGTAAATACCTTTCCGTCTCATGCTTGGGTCTCAGCTATGGCTGCACATCAGTTCTGCATCTGGGTGTAAAACTGAGTGGGTTGCATTGTCTGGTATTGGAACAAGGGAAATTCTCTCCCTGTGTTCCATGCTGATTGATGGTTCTTTAATCCATGTCATGCAGCAGAACAATCTGAGCAATCCCCCGACCCCCCCGGCCTCTCTCCCTCCCACGCCGCCGCCCGTGGCCTGCCAGAAGTTGGTCAATGGCTTCGCCACCACGGAGGAGCTCGCTGGCAAGGCTGGAGTGCTGGGAGGCCACGATGGTAAGGCTGCTGTGTGTTGGTTCTGGGAAGTCTGTCCTGCTTGTAGCAAATGGCAAAAGAGGTCTTAGAATCACAAAACATGCTGAGTTGGAAGGGACCCACAAGGATTATTGAGTCCAGTTCCCAGCCCTGCACAGGACACACCCAACAATCCCACCCCTGTGCCTGTTGGCCAAAGGCTCTTGGAGCTCTGTCAGGTTTGGTGCTGTGACCACTTCCCTGGGGAGCCTGTTCAGTGCCCAGGCACCCTCTGGGTGAAGAACCTTTTTCTGATATCCAGCCTAAACCTCCCTGACACAACTTCAGGCCATTCCATTGGCTCCCTTCACTGGTGACCAGAGAGAAGAGATCCACACCTGCCCCTCATCATGAGGAAGCTGGAGGCTGCTGGGAGGTCTCCCTCAGACTCCTCCAGGTTACCTCCAAGGATGCTTCTCAGTTGCAATGCTCCTTCATAAAAACAAAATGCCCAGACTTTTCAAAGTTATAATCATTACTAGCCAGCAGTGTTTTACACCAGTATAGGTCAAGTGACAATGCCTTTGCCTTGTTCCTGTTCAAAAACATCTTGAGAGCTAGACACACTCTTAAGAAATGAGAAAGAAAAACTTGAGATTAGTTTTTTGGTTCCACTACAAATGACTGGCATGAGCTCCTTGGTTGAGTGAGCTCACAGCAGCCTATCCAGAATGTGTGCAGTCAGCATGTATTTCCTGGTACTTACAATTTGGACAGTTCAAATTGCTTTCTATTCTTTATACTGGGTCTTTGTAAATACTATTCAGTGATTAAAATCCTTTTTTTCACACTCCTTTTTTTTTGTTGTTGCAAAACTGTTGATTTTTTGTAGTTTTATGGGTTTTTTAAGTAAACAAACATCCTCTCATAGTGGCAGAAGAGACACTCAAAAGCCTTTCAGACTGTTTGTTCAAAGTTTGCAGGTTTTTGTAAAAATGGAAGTTAATCCTGAATGGTCACAAATTTTTGGACTCCCAAATGTCACCATCAGGCCCCCCACACACCCAGCAGGCAGCATGTCTATCACTGAAAGAGCTGTCCAGATGTCTCATTGTGCTGTGCCTTTCTGGTTTCAGTTACCAAAGCTCTGGGGCCAAAGCAGTTCCAGTTGCCTTTCAGACCACAAGATGATTTATTAGCCAGAGCAATGGCTCAGGGGCCCAAAACTGTGGATGTTCCTGCTTCACTTCCAACACCACCTCACAACAACCAGGAGGAGCTAAGGTAGGTTTTACCTGACATCTCAAAATCCTTTTTGCACAGGCACAGAAGGGCACAGAATGGAATGGGATCATTTTAACTCTTAAGATTCCATTGTAGAGAGCAGCATAGTAAAGTAGGTGATTCTAGCCATTGCTAGATTCTGTTAAATCGTTAGGAATTCCTTACCTTGATCTCTTAAAAGTGGAAGAAAATGATACAAATAGGTGCTTTTCCTGGAGCAGTGTGGTGCTGCAGTGACAGGTGACTGCTGTAGCAGCAGCAAGACTGTGCTAGAGCCAGCCTGACAGTGCACAGCTCCTCTGAGTTTCCCAGGTGAGAAACACTGGCTGGAACACCCCTGCAGAGATCTTCCCTTTTGCCTCCCTTCCACTTGCCTGCCCAAAGTATGGGTGTCTGTGAAGCACTGGAGCCTGTGTGTGGATGAAGGCAGACAGTTTAAATATTAAAACAGTTCAAATATTAAATGCTCATTTTTTACCCTGGTGGATAGAGCCATGAACAGAGGGTTTGGCTTTGTTAGTCTCTTTGTTTTCTTCATGGATCTTGCCCAAGAAATGGAATATGAGATACCCAGAGGTGATGGCCAACCACCTACTTGTGTTCTGTGACCAGTAGCAACTAGCAAGTTCATTTTAGTTCCCTGTCATGATTTATAACTTCGGCTTACCAAAAGTTTAGTCCATTTCCAAACCAGCTTTTTTTGGGTTTTCTTGCAGGGTTCAAGATCACTGTGAAGACAGGGACACTCCTGACAGCTTTGTTCCTTCTTCCTCTCCTGAAAGCGTGGTGGGAATGGAGATCAGTCGCTACCCAGACTTGTCGGTTGTAAAGGAGGAGAACCCAGAACCTGTCCCATCTCCCATCATTCCCATCCTGCCCAGCAGCACTGGGAAAGGTGAGGCTGCAGCAGAGTGAACATTACAGCTAGGATTGTTTTTCTGTCTATTCCCATAAGTGTAGTATTAATGTGGTGTATTCTGTTTTATTTTCAGGTTCAGAAGCCAAAAGGAATTACATAAAATCAGAACCTGGTTCAGGAGCATTACCTGGTTCTGGCTTCTTCTCCTCCCAGCTTGGACCATCCCAGAATGGCCCTAAATCTGGCCTGATCTCTGTAGCAATTACTTTACATCCCACAGCTGCTGAGGTAAAAAGAATATGCATGTATTACATACATAGAGTACAAGAACAGTTAATTTTGTTTATATATAGTGACTCTGAGGGGGTTACAGTGCAGTCAAGCTGCTGTTCCAATCTTCTGATAGTTTGTATCTCTGCTGTCTGAACTGCTTGTCAGATATAAACAAAGGTTTGTTTTTATTTCTGTGTTTAGAACATCAGTAGCATTGTAGCAGCATTCTCCAACCTGCTCCATGTCAGAATTCCCAACAGTTACGAGGTCAGTAATGCTCCAGATGTCCCATCCTCCATGGCAGCCACCAGCACTCACAGAGGGAACCCATCTATGGAGTACAGGCAGCACTTGCTCCTGCAGGGTCCCCAGGCAGGATCCATGGGACCTGCCAGGATCGTGGGGCCCTACGGGCTGAAGCAGCCCAATGTGCCATTCCCTGCCAACAGCAATGGTGAGTGGGCTTTAACTTCCCAGTGTTCAGTACCAGGGTTTTACTGACTCAGTCTGGATGCATTTCAGCCTCATAAATCCGTGTCCTAGAATTCAGTAATGGATTCTTCTTCCAAATAAAACTTTACACTTCTTACACGATCATGTGGATGCTCCTGGATTTGACCATAAGTAGTTCTCATCCATCTCTGATTCCATTGTCTGTTTACATCACTGTCAGTGAGGCATTTTTCCCATAATTCCCAACATTATTAGGGTTTTTATGTCCAGTCTGGTTTTAAATACATAATTCAGGAAGATTGTTCCCATGCTGGAAAGCATGACATGGTTCTTTGAGCCTCTATTCCTCTGTTAGTTTATTTTGTGATTTTTTACACAAGAATGTTTCTTTGCCTGGTTTGCACAGTTGTCTTAGGTCTGATTTATCCAGTTTATCTATCAGGTTAAGGTTTAAAGCCCTCCTTCCATGCCCTATCCAGGAGGGTGTTAGTCCTCTAGACCAGTGAAGAATACAGTCATCTCTCATAGATCTGGTGTGATCCAGCCTCTGACAGATAATCTGTTCCCCAGGTCTGGCTGGATACAAGGATCACAGCCAGAGCATGGCAGAAGGCTCAGCACTGAGGCCTCGCTGGTGCTCCCACTGCAAGGTCGTGGTTCTGGGCAGTGGCGTGAGGAAATCCTTCAAAGATCTGCCCTTCCTCAAACAGGTCAGTGCTGAGGTGCCCAGGGCACAGCCCTGGGCTCAGCTGGGCTCCTTAAAGCAAGGGATGGCACAAAGTCCTGCTTGTCCTGCCAGCCAAGGCAGGACTTCAGCTTCCTGTGTTGTCCCCCTTCCTTGTGTGTCCTGATGCAGGGTGGGACATTCAGCCACATCTGCAGTACAGCTAAAAAATGGCAAAGTTGTTGTTACTGATACAAAATGAATCCCAGTACATTTCATAAAACAGGTCCCATCTATGGGAGTTCTCAAAGCTCTGCTACCAAGCTGCTTCCCAGACCTCTTCAGGGACCTCAATTCAAAAAAAGTTCATTTGTGAGGCAGCCACGTTGCTGTGTCAGGAATTGCTGTAAGAGGAGGAGTACTTGCACTCCTTTTGGGCAGGAATCAGATTTCAGCTGCAAGCTCTTGTCCTTAACACTGGGAACTGTCATTCCTTCAAAGAATGCCATTGCTCTTCAGTGACCAGGAGGTGACTACACCACAAAGACATAGCCAGAACTTGCACAGAGTAAAGTGTTCGTGCAGGCAGGAATGCACTGAATTCCCAGTAAGGTTTTGCAGATGGATCAGTAGATAAAACAGTGTGATCTGGCTTTGATTAGGCTGAAATGAGACATTCTTTTGCCATCTAAAGATAACAGAAGATGGATTTTGCTTTGCAGGAGTGCCTATGGAGCAGATGGGTGTATGGTATAGAATGCTTTATTTTGATTGTTAAACTTCTGTGAAAGGCAGGAAATGCTGAAGAACAAGGGTGTAGGTGGTGGTAACGTTAGATCTGTCAAATAATCAAGTATTTATATCACAGCATCCCTCATTATTTCACAAATGTTCTACAAATAAAAGAGTTTCCAGCCAGATTAGAAGACTTGTTTCATTACACTTACTATGTGAAGAATGGTATTAAAATGCACTTCTTACACTCTTCTGTGTTTGATTCCCAGGATTCCCAAGAAGGCTCAGATAAAATGAAGGACATTGTATTCTGTAGCAACAACTGCTTTGTTCTTTATTCAGCAGCTGTGCAAGCAAAAAACTCAGAGAACAAAGTAAGTATCAAACACTGGCAGACCCAAGTGAGCTGAAATTATTGCAGCTATTTGTTGGAGAACAGAGAGAGGCCAAGGGGGAAGTTTGCACTTCATTTGAGAGGTTTATAAATTAATTGCTGTATATTCAGATGTTGAGATTCTGAACCAGCAGCATGAATTAAAAATCATATTTGCAGAACTTTGTGTCTGACAGATGCATGGCAGAAAAGCTGCCCTCCCAGGCTTTGGAGATGCAGTCTCAAAAGTGCATAATTCAAGTTCTCTGGGCTTTGTAAACAACCACAGACACATTTTTAAGGGGTATATCCTGCATTTGGATTTGGCTTGTACAGTTAAAAGTAAAATTACAGCTGTGAAAATAATAATTGAGCAGCAAGTTTGTAAAAAGAGTTTCATTTGTTCAGTGTACCTGGGAAAATAGAATCCTGTTCCCTGACTATTTGGGTGAAGCTGCCATTTTAAAGCATTGATTACCAAAACACCAGTAAGGAGCCTGTGAGCTGACAGTGACCAGGAAAAGGAATTCTTTATTAATGGAAAAGTACATCTGAAGAAGTTCATTCAACTGAAGGTGGAATTAGGCCAGGGAATTTTCTCTGGTGGTCCCAGATACTCTCTGCAGTTCTCTACCTGCAGATGTTGCAAGGGGTGTCCAACACCTGAGAGAAACGGGGCATCATTTCTTGCTGTCTCAAGGGTCATTCAGTGTCAGAGAAGGGGAACTTAAATTTATCTAATTATCTAATCATTATAAGTGAAATAGTCTTCACTGAAGACTGAATGATCTCCTTGAGTTTCTCACAGTTAAAATCTTTTGAGTAGTTCTTTTAACTAACTTGTCTTCTGCTGTTTCTAGATCAAATGTACCTTTTTTCCCCTAAACTGTTGACAGAGCAGGCTGTGTCCTTCAAGCTTTACCTAATTAATGTGTTCTCATTCTATACAGTCTCTGTATAGACTGTATAGTTGGAAGCCTTCCTTCAAGTGCATCCTACTTAGTTTCTTAGGAGGAATTGAATTTAAAAAATAGAATCCTGGAGAAGATAACTCTGTGTACATCCATATCCTTTTAGTATCCCATGTAGCTCATTTTCAGTTGTTGTACAAACAGGGTAACAGTCCTCTACAAGTGCATCAGCAAGTACCTAATTAAGTTAATTAAATGTCATGTTCAGCCTCTTGATCCTTTAATTTACTCTTTCAAGATTAATCACACAAACCACATTAAGCACTTCACAATATAAATTTCCTTTGTTGTTCTTGTTTTCTCTCTTAGTTTTTTTTTTTTTTTGTGTGTGTTTACTGTGACTGAATAGTTTTAAGTCCTCAAGTTGTATCAAATCCAAATCCCTGAAGAAATTCCTTCTCTCTTGTTTCCAGGAAAAAAATATGTGGCATTAGTTCTAAATTTTCCACTTCTACCATATCCCAGATTCTTACACTTCAAATTAGTTCTGTGACCCATATTTTAAGGTTACTTCATGTTGTAACAAAACTTTCTAAGAATCTGAACTAAAGCTGGCAGTCAGCTCACCAAGGGAAATAGAGGAGTTTTGCATTCAGAATGTGGACAAAGGATTTTTTGTGCTTTCTCTCATGTTTTAAAGGGGCACCATGTTCTAGGTAGGCTGGGAGAGTTTCCTGCTCCAGATCCTGCTCCAAGCTGTGGTAACGTGGGTCAGGATAATTTCCATCTTTCTCTGTTGCTGCATCTTGATTTTAGGCATTTGGAGAAGCCTCTCCCATATTGAGCTGCCCATGATTTTGGCTTATATTTAATGATGAACAAGTTGGGGATCTTTTCCTAAAAGAGTTTTCTGTTGATTATCAGGAATCGGTCCCAACCCTGCCACAGTCGCCGATGAAGGAGAGGCCGCCCAAAGCATTCCATCAGTACAGCAACAACATCTCCACTTTGGACGTCCACTGTCTGCCTCAGCTGCAGGAAAAGGTTTCTCCTCCCTCATCGCCCCCCATCATGTTCCCCCCTGCGTTCGAAGCAGCCAAGGTGGAGGCGAAACCGGATGAGCTGAAGGTAACGGTGAAACTCAAGCCCAGGTTAAAAGCAATACACAGCAGTCTGGAGGACTGCCGGCCTCCCAGTAAGAAATGGAAAGGGATGAAATGGAAAAAGTGGAGCATTCAGATTGTGATTCCTAAAGGATCGTTCAAACCTCCTTGTGAAGAAGAAATAGATGAATTTCTTAAAAAACTGGGCACAACCCTTAAACCAGACCCCGTGCCTAAAGACTACAGGAAGTGTTGCTTCTGTCATGAGGAGGGTGACGGATTAACTGATGGACCAGCAAGGCTTCTCAACCTGGATTTAGACCTTTGGGTCCATTTGAACTGTGCTCTTTGGTCTACAGAAGTCTACGAGACACAAGCTGGTGCCTTAATAAACGTGGAACTAGCACTGCGGAGAGGCCTGCAGATGAAATGCATGTTCTGTCACAAAATGGGCGCCACCAGCGGTTGCCACAGGTTAAGGTGCACCAATATTTATCACTTTACCTGTGCCATTAAAGCACAATGCATGTTTTTTAAAGACAAGACCATGCTTTGCCCCATGCACAAACCAAAGGGAACTCACGAGCAGGAGCTGAGTTACTTCGCGGTGTTCCGGAGGGTGTACGTGCAGCGCGACGAGGTGCGGCAGATCGCCAGCATCGTGCAGCGCGGGGAGCGCGACCACACCTTCCGTGTGGGGAGCCTCATCTTCCACACCGTGGGCCAGCTGCTGCCACAGCAGATGCAGGCCTTCCACTCCTCCAAAGCCCTCTTCCCCGTGGGCTACGAGGCCAGCCGGCTGTACTGGAGCATGAGGTACGCCAACAGGCGCTGCCGCTACCTCTGCTCCATCGAGGAGAAGGACGGGCTCCCGCTCTTCGTCATCAAGGTGGTGGAGCAGGGCCACGAGGATCTGGTTCTGACTGACACAACGCCTAAAGGTAAATTTTGTGAATTAAGATGATGAAATTGTGGCTTTGCTGTTCATGGCGGTACTGCTGATTCCTGTTCGGAGCAATTATTGCAGGCACTGTTCTAACACAGCGTTTATAGTGAGCTTCCAGGACCTATTTTTCATACCCTGCTATGAAGACTGTGATCACCTCTGAAGAAATTGTATAAGCTGCAGATCAGAAGAATTGTTCCAGGTCCACAGAGGAGACCCAAGATTGAGTGTTGACAGTGAACTGAAGCATTAGGAAAGTCAGCACAGGTTTCATTTCATGAAAAGTGACTTTGTTTAAACACAGAGCCACTCCTCAGTTATCTTCAAATCAGCTGGGCTCAAGTTAGGGAGCTTTAAAAAGAGCTGAGTTACCACGTTGTTCTCAGGGTGGGGAATGTCTCTGTCAGGGTGAAGAATGTCAGGGTGTCCATAAACACTTAATCAGGTCTAGGAAATTGGCTCTTGGATGTGCTGGAGGCTCGTAACCCTCCAGGTCTCAAGGCCTTGGTGCTGTGGGTGCTGATACCCTCAAGGAATGAGCTCTGACTACAAACAATAAGTGGAAACAGAATATATTGTGTATTTTCAAAAAATCATACTTCTGCAGCATTTCTCAAGAGAAACCTGCCCATGTTCTTGTCAGGGGACTGAAAATTTCCATGCTGAGAACACTGAAAGCTTCATTTCTGAGAACTGAGGGTGCAGAATCAATGGTGGTTTTGTTTGGGATTTGTTAAATCCCAAAAATTAGCAACTCAACAGTCATTCTCCATTTCACTTTCTAGATCCTGACCTGTTTGTATAGGTAATCAAAGACAAAAGCTTTCCCTGTGCTGGGTTCTGGTTTCCATATCCACAGGCATTTGTTTTAAAACCAAGTGCAATAGTTTTTATTTTTTTGATCACTATAATTCTCTCCCAATGGTTGTGTAGGTGTGTGGGATAAAATCCTGGAGCCCGTTGCTTCTGTTAGAAAAGAATCTGAAATGCTCCAGCTGTTCCCCGGCTATCTGAAGGGTGAAGACCTCTTTGGTTTGACAGTCTCTGCAGTGGCCAGGATTGCAGAATCGGTGAGTTCACCACCCCAGTTCTTGCTGGATCATCCCACTTGCTGGTTAGACACATGAGAAGTGGAACACAAGGAAGCGTGGAAAAGCAAACATTTTGTTACACGTATAATTAAACACATAATTATTTGTATTTTTTTTCTTTCTCTTTTTTTTTTGCAGCTGCCAGGGGTTGAGGCCTGTGAGAACTACACTTTCCGCTACGGCCGAAACCCCTTAATGGAACTTCCTCTTGCCATCAACCCCACGGGCTGTGCCCGTGCCGAGCCTAAAATGAGTACCCATGTCAAGAGGTTTGTGTTAAGGTATTTTGTTTTAATTTCACATAGTACAGCCCAGGGTTTATAGGCTGCTTTAGGGTTATTTGTGCTTTCGTCTGCTGCTTACAAACCCTGTCGTCCTTGGCTGTGAATGTGCATGCCCCAGTCAGAGGAACTGCTTTGTGTCTCCGCTAGCTGGCTTTAAGTGTCTGTATGTCTGAGAGGATTTTTATTGGGTTTCCTGGCTGTTTTCAGAGAAATCTTCAGTTTTTCTTGTATTCTTTCCTGTTACATGCCCAATTCCTACAGGCCTCACACCTTGAATAGCACCAGCACATCAAAGTCCTTCCAGAGCACAGTCACGGGGGAGCTGAACGCGCCTTACAGCAAACAGTTCGTCCATTCCAAGTCCTCTCAGTACCGCAAGATGAAAACCGAGTGGAAATCCAACGTGTACCTGGCTCGCTCTCGCATCCAGGTCAGTTCCAGCTTCAGGAAATGGCTATTACAAAAATGACACATGCTTTCTTTAATATCTGGTTTACAGCTAAATTTTGTAGATGTCAGATCTTACATATAAATATTTATCCGAGTCCAGATGAAAATTTGAAACTAAATCTATTGCAAAATTCCTTCAGTCTTGTTCCAAAATTGGCAATTTGTACGTGGCACATCAACTGCACAGATTTGCCTTAAGCAAGATTTGTTTCTAATTACTGTAAATATCCTAAAAATTCCTTTGTTATTGTCATCTAGAAAAAGGATTTTTTTAAGTTTTGGGGTGGTTTGTTGTTTGTTTTTTTAGCCTCTTTCTCAAAACTATAGTAAAACTTAATAAAAATAGAAATGCACAGTGGAAGTATGAGATGCTCAGGCCAAGCTGATGAAGTGATACAAAACCAGCAGGAAAAGCTCAGTACTTGTTTGCCTTCATAGGAGTATAGAATCCATTGCTTTATGTGATGCTGCTGGTTTGCCCTGCAGTCTGTTTTGGAAAAGCTTTGTCACTAATTGGCCGTGTGTGGGCACGGTTGTTTGTTTATTTCAGCCTGGACTTCACCATGCCTGGGTTCCTTGCAGGACCCACTTTTATTTCTCAGTGAATTTATAACCCTTACAGAGTCAGTGGCAGAGGGGTAAGAGCAGCTTTCTCACCGAGGCTGAGCTTTCTGGGATCTGTGTGAGGCTGGATTCTGCATTGGGCTGTTACTGCATCAATCAGTGCTGCTTCTCCCTCTCCCCTTCCCACTGCTGGTTTGGGGCAGGGTGAGGAACACAGTGTGAGTGTGAAGTTAGTAACTCTCAGGGTACTTTCTGTAGGGCCTGGGCTTATATGCTGCTCGAGACATTGAAAAGCACACAATGGTCATTGAATACATCGGCACGATTATCCGGAATGAGGTCGCAAACAGGAAGGAGAAGCTCTATGAGTCTCAGGTAAGGCTGTTCATTCATTCTCTTTTTCCCCTTCCCCATTCAGACATTCATAGAACAAAACAGATGCTGTTCTGCCTGATGAATTCAGGTCCCCTGCTTTGTTTTCTTGCTGTGCCATAAATGCAAATAGGCTTAAAATAAAACCAGAGGAGTCTATAGTGGTTGCTATCAGAATATTTCAATGTTTAATAAATCTCACAGCGCCCTGGCCAGGTAGGGAGGACACATCCTCTGTTCCAGAGGACACAGTTCTGGCAGACAAGTCAGGACCTCAGTTTTTAATGAAAACTTCTTAAATTTAAAGCCACTTCCTTTGTGTAACTTAAGGGCATTGTAACAGTGTAACAGCCTGTCTGAGGGGCAGTCAAATATCCCAGATAAAGGCAGGAGGAAGCTCTTAGGGAAAACGGAGTTGTCCAGAGGTCAGTGTGTGTGACCCATCATCCCTCACAAACCCACGGGGACTCAGGCAGTAGGGGACAGCGCCTTCCCTCGGGAGCCAGGGGGCAGTGCCTGCTCTGGAATGCAGGAGGGCACTTGGAGCTGGCCCGCGTTGTCGGCTCATCGCTGGCAGTGCAGTAAAACCTCAGCAGAGTCTTTGTGCCCCTTGTGTGTTTCAGAACCGCGGCGTGTACATGTTCCGCATCGACAACGACCACGTCATCGACGCCACCCTGACGGGAGGCCCTGCGAGGTGGGTGGCCCCGAGGGATCCCTGACCTCCTCCTGGGGCATCCCCTGCGTTGGCCCGGGGCTGTTGGAGGCTCTGAGTTTGTGGGGTTTATTCTCTCAGCTGGTACATTCAGTCTTCAAACTCTCCCACTGTCTCTTCCATCAGCTTTGCTCATCTTTCGGTTACATTTCATAGCAGCTCTGAAGAAAGGAATTTTTTTTGATCCTTGATTTTTTTTGACATTTTTTAGGTAAAGAAACAAGTACAGAGTAATGTAATTGTATGTGGGAAGGCGGTGAGCCCGTGGAGCTAAGGCCATCCTGAGGTTTGGTTCAGTTTAGCCTCAAGGATAGGTTTTCCTAAGAGGTTTCATCTGTCCCACTCCTCTTTTGTAGGTACATCAACCATTCGTGTGCGCCCAACTGCGTGGCTGAGGTGGTCACTTTTGAGAGAGGACACAAAATTATCATCAGCTCCAGCAGAAGAATCCAGAAGGGAGAGGAGGTAGGGCAGGTTCTTCACACCCCTCCTGCCACGTGCATCCATTCTGTGATTCCTGGCCAGTGGCACAACTTGTTTGCTCTGGGGGAGGTGACATTTCCCTTCCCCTTTGCTGTAAAACCGTGCCTGTCCCTTACGGTGCAGCCTCTGCTGGGGTTTGCTGTTTAACCTGTAGCTACAGGGAAAGCTGTGGCAAATCCCAGCTCTTCCATAACCACTCTCATG
>QUSF01000003.1:4813980-4861480 GCA_003676055.1 Chloebia gouldiae | reverse complement strand
GAATTCTGAGTATGACTGCAGCAAGCTGGGGGCTGTGACAGTGCCCACCCTGGGATGAGGATTTTCCTTCTGTGCTTCCTGTTCACCAAAGCCTCCAAGGGCAGCTGGGTCACTCAAATGCAGGGCAGAACTCTGAACTCTGCCTACACCGGGCAGCCCAGCTGGGAACAGGCCCCTGGCCCAGGGCTGGCTTTTCCCAGCAGAGATCTCTCACCTTTTCTCAGTGATGGCCTGGCTGTGTGGCTGCACCAGAGCTGCCTGTGGCCAGGAATGCCCTGCAGGAACAAGTGACACCATCCAAAGCCACCACCTCCATCTGCTCCCGGAAATCAGCGCCGCTCCCGGTGACAGCAGCCTCCAACTCTCCTCACTGGGAGCAAAGGGTCAAAAACTCTGTGGTGACCAACTCAGACTGTGAACAAAGCAAGCTGCTGGTCTCCCTCTTTGGGTTTTCTGATTTTTTAACTTTTTTTTTTTTTAAGACATCATAAAGGCAACAAGACAAGGCCAAGCAAGGCTTCTGCACAATGCAGCTGCCACCCCCAGTGTCACAGAGGAGACCCTGCAGAGCTGGGGGCAGCTGTGCCAGCACCTGCTGCAGTCAGGGGGAACCAGACAGGCACAAAGGAAGCTGCAGCTCATCCTGTCACCCAGCAAAGACTGGAATTTCACACACAGCAACCCCCCAGGCTGACCTGAGCTGACACCACGTTCCAGCCCTGCCTGACTGCAGGAGCCACCTGGGAACTGCTGGCACAACTCCAGGAGCCCCTGAGCAAGGCACAGCACAGGCTCAGCTGACCAAGGGGGCTGGGGTTGGTTTTAGAGGCTTTTCTTGGTAGGAAGGAGTATGACTCGTGTCTTATTTACTCCCATTAGTGCTTTATTTGGAAAAACTTCCACTTCAGCCAGCTGGTTCTGCTTTTTAAACCCTGGTACCTCGTTCTCCCTGCCAGGGGCTCACTCCCTCCAGGACTAGTGGAGGAGGCAAAGCAGCTGCCCTGTGGCCAGGCCACTCTTACCTGCTCCCTTGCATCCTCCTGCTTTTCTCCTCCCAGGTGCTGGCCCTGCCAGGTGGCTGAAGGACCAAACAGAGTCTGGCACAAGCAAATCTCTTCTCTGCAGAAAGATGTGTGTCTGTAATTATTCCAGCATTATCATTATTTTCTTCACGCTGCCCAAAAGGTCAGTAAGTGGATGCTGGAGTATTTGTGCAGTTGGAGAATGTTTCTGCTGCCCAAGTGGAAAGGCAAAGCTGTCCTGGCACTTCTGAGATCCAAACTCTGCCTTCCCAGGGAAGGTGATCGCTGTGGGGTGGGAAACAAGGCCAGCAATGGTGCTAATTAAAAATACACTGGGTAAGAGCAGCTTTTCTCTTCTGCAGGAGCTTCCACACACTGACTTCCTGCCTCAGCTTCTTCAAAGAAATAGTAAAACAAATGAAAAGAGAGAAGTGGAGGAAAAAAACCCAGAAATTATCTGTCAAGCCTTCCAAGATGTGAGGAAGGGAGAAAGGGAGTGAAAATAAGGGAAGACCCAAATTGTTTGAACATTAGTGTCTAAGTTTTGATTTCTGGTCCAACAGCTACAAAGAGTAAGGCCATACAAATTAATTAAAAAATGATTCTTTATTTTAAATGCAGCTACTGTCATGAGTCATCAAAATAGACTTTGCAATAGTTACTTTGTTTTAAATATGAGGTGACGAATGACAGCAAAGAACTCAAACTACATTAAATGTCCTAAAATTAAAAGAACTAAATTTAAATATCTCAAATGACAATTATCAGAAGATGAAAAGGAATAAAAATATTTTTCAGAAAAAGTAAAATTATTTTGGCCAGTAATCCCATACTAGAAATGTAAATTACTGAGATACTGCGCATGAAATAGTGAAGGAGGACTCCTTTCTGTCACTGTCATTTAGAAGATCCACAAAGCTGAAATCTCACCATTTAAATTACATTGCTCTAGTGATTTCTCTTACTTAAAACCAGTCCAGTAATCCAGGGCCATCCAAGGAACCGATGATAAATTTCACTCCTTGGTGCAGTGGGGCTGCTGCTCTCAGTGTGTGACCAGGGACCAGCTGGACCCTGCCACGCTCAGCTCCCCAGGGCAGGGCATTTCCAGCAGGTCCTTCCATGGCTGTGCCAGGTGCAGCAGCCAAGGCTCTGCACAAACCCCTCCAGAATGACTTCAGATCCTGGCTGAGGGGAAGCAGGGCTCAGCTGAACTCTCCTCAGCTCTCAAAGTGCCACTGCTGAGGAAGGGACCCGTCGCAGATGGCCACGCTCACGTAGCCCTTGTGGCTCACTGGATCCACCACCTTCAGGCACTGCCCCACGGAGACCTGGTACAGGCGGTTGTTTTTCTAGAGCAGACACAGACAGATGGCATTGATTTACTACAATTTCTGTTTCCATTGTCAAACTGGAGCTGGAAGTGATGCCCGAGGGGAGGGGGTGCTCCTTCCTGACAGATGAGCCTTTCAGCAGCCTCCCTCACACACCAGACCCACAGCAGTAGTGGAGCACAGCACACCCCATAACCACATCCAGACTTTGAAACAAAGGCTCCCACGTCCTCACAGGCCCCCAGTTGGGATTTTGTTTATAGCACAGCCTTTTAATGAGGTGGAGGGATGATCAAACCCATTCCCCAGCACTCAGCAAAGACAGACCCCACAAGGCCACAGTGGGCACAGACAGGTCATAGGATCCTAGAATGGTCTGGGCTGGGAGGGACCTTAAAGATCCTTCAGGTCAAACTCTCCTGCCGTGGGCAGGGACACCTTCCACTAGAGCAGGTTGCTCCAACCCTGTACAACTTTGCCATGAACATTTTTAGGGATGCAGCATCCACAGCTTCTCTGAGCAACCTGTTCCAGCATCACACCACCCTCACAGCAAAGAATTTCTTCCTAATAACCAACCTAAACTTGCCTTCTGTTGGTTTAAAGCCAATCCCCCCTTACCACATCACTCCATGCTCTTGCAAAAAGTCCCTCTCCAGCTCTCCTGCAGCCTCCTTAGGCACTGCAAGGATGCTTTAAGGTCTCCCTGGAGCCCTCTCTTCTCCAGGCTGAGCAGAGGTCCCTGTTTTGCATCTGACCATGCATTAGCAGTGCCACTGCCCCCAGCACCCACACGCTGGGGAGCTGCCACACGTGACAGGCGTGTGGTCATGGTGGGTGCCCACAGCCAGGGCAAGGCCAAACCCCAGCCCAGAGTGACAAGAAAACAGATCCTATTCTTGTATTACCTTTAGAGGATTGTGCCATCTCTACTACCAGCCTGCTGCAGCTGTCTGGAAAGGGCTCTCTGCACAGCCCCAGCAGCTCCCATGGGCAGCCACCTCCTGCTCTCCTGCACAGAGGGAGCAGATACACAAGAACAGCCATGCCAGGCTCTGCTGTCACTGCTTATGGCCACAACCAGATGTCCAGCGAAGCAGGAGGACGTGGTAAGAAAAAACACTCCTCCAAAATATGCCCCCAATCCAAGTCTTGTACCACAGCTGGCAGTGCACAGTTAGTATTTCCCTGTATCAATAACTCACTCAGTGGATTTCCCCTAGTTCCAAAAGGCTTGATATGTAAAGAACCCTAGCCAGCTCTCATATTCCTTACAGGAAAGATGCCCCACAGCTTCCATTTGCCTTTCCATGCCTCTCTGAGCCTTCTTCAGCCCTAATTCAGCCTTTCTGAGAGGAGGGGACCAGCACATGCAGTACAAACAAACTGCCATGGTGTGCTGACATTTCCCTGCTTCACTTTCCATCCCTTTCCTAATCAATCCTAGTATTTGAGTCACTTTCTTTGATCACTGATGAGCACCAGAGTGACTCTGTGGCCGTGGCCAGCTCAAAGCCCACATGTCACACATGAAGTGCAGAGTCTCCATCCCTGCCACAGGCACCAGTGTCAGTGGCCATTGCCCCACTCCTGTAATCCCTGCCTGCTAACAAAGCTGCAGAACCTTCAATAACCTCTGCTCAGCAGAATTGTTCAGCTCACTACTCCCACTGTCCCTGGGGGCTGTGGCAGTGCTGGTGCCAGTGTCAGACACTCACAAGCCTGGGCTCACACAGGATCTGCCTCTGTATCTCCACACCATCCTGGGCTGCAGCAGGGACCTGTGGGACTGCCCTTGGGAACCTGAGCTGCCAACCAGCAGCAGGGTATGAAGCAGAGACAGGCTGTGCAGAGTGTGCTGGAAGCACCACTGGCAGTGCTGGCAGGGCCCTCCCTCCCTTTGTTCAACCATGTTGGTGCTACAAACACTCAGCCAGGCTGAGGACATGTGAGGGGCAGCCTCTGAGTGAATACCCACGAGACAAATTCCATGTGTGAGCAACACTGGCTCAGTTTTGTGGAACTGGCCACTCCAGGCTTTAACAATTAAACTAATGAGATCAATTACAGGGCAGAAGCAACTGCTCTGCCCTGTGCTTCTTCAAGCACTAAGCAGAAATCGCCATGTGGACTCCTCCTGTCTCCCAAGACTGCAAACACAACACAACAAAGCTCTGGGGTGGATTTTGTTCTCTCTGGCATATCCCAGATGAGGCACAGTGCTCTGGGTGGCTGTGACTGGCAAAAGAAAGGTTTCTGCAGCTCCACTGAGCCTTTCTCTGTTGCAAAGGGCCTGCATGTCCCAGAGCTCAGCAAAAGTCCTATTAAGACTCAAATGCAGCCATCACAGTCTGTGCAACTTCTGTACAGGCTGCTTGAACCACGGGCCAGGCCTGGTACAGCTGCCTTGGTACATCTGAGGTTTAGTCACAATTAAACTCAAGCCTGATGTCCTGTCAGTGTCTCAAGCAGGGCAGTAGCCCTGATTACAAGTAATGTGCCACATGGCAGCCTCTGCACTCACCCCAAACGTCCATTGCTGTGAGCCACCGGAGCCGTGGCATTTCATGAGACGAGGGGGATCGGAGGAGCGAGTTTCCGAAACATCCAAGCAAAGCAGATTATTTAAAATCAGCTCATGATCCTCGTTGTAAATCCAGACCTGAAACAGACAGAAAGACATTTATGGCATTTACTTCAGGGCAGTTTCCTTGTATCTCTCCTTCGCCTACAGAGGAGATGCTTCAACATCTGGATGTCAAAGATGGGCCTTGCAGTGAGTGCTGAGAACTGAATGCAGCCCCTTCCCTGGGGCCCACCTGCACGAAGCAGGAATGCACTGATTCATATTTGCAGCTTCAACTGCCATTTGGCTCCTGAATTTACATGACAGAAGAGTTTCTGTGTGATCACACTGAAAAAACAACTGTCAATTCCAACAAGCAGCAAGGACACGCTCAAGCTGCCTCTTGTCTGTCCCCTCCCACCTGCTGCTTGAACAGAGCAGGTATTTTTGTTCTTGGCACAGAAATGTGTCAGGCACCTTCAGTGGCTGCCATTCATGCCCACACCCTGCTGGCTCTCAGCAAGGCACATCTGGCACAGCTGGACATTCAGGGAAGCAGGAACAGCAGCCTGGTCCAACTGCAGGAGCTGCTGGTTCTCCCTCCCTTGGCCAAGATCACATCTGTGGAAAACCTGGAGCTCCCATCACCAACAGGAATTCCAAGCCAGAAAGCAAAGCAATTAAGGAACTTGGGGTGGGCACCTCAGAACATCCTGGGTTACAGAGGGGAAGAGAAAAGAGAAGTAAATGGAAACTGCAGCCCTGCAGTGCAGGGAAGATCCTGAAACCATGTGGGCTCAACACCCAGTGACAGCTATTCCCAATGCACAGGGGAGCCCTGGCCCTCCCAGGGCAGCTGGACAGCACTTCCCAGCCTCTGGGATGTTGAGCAAGGCAACTCCCTTCCCCCTGACGTGGGAGCCTGTGAACAAGGGCAGCTGAGCCCCTCATGCCTGTTCCTGAAGTACCTACAGACACATGAAGTTCTTGTGGTGTGCTCCTGTTCCAGCCCTGTTCCCATTTCTCAGCTCAGTGCTGCACTTGCTGTGCTCACTGTGTAATTTTTTTTTTCCATTAAGTCTGCATGAGTTTCGCAGTCAGAATATGGCATATCAAACTCTAAGCAGAAAAGTCAGGCACATAAATTTTGATTTGTCTCTTTTTTTGGCCTATGAAACTAAAAGCAGCCTTCTGGGGGGTGCTGGGATTTGGGACACAGCCTCAGTTGGACAGCATGACTGGAAAGCACACAGCTCATTATCACAGTGACTATTACAACACAAGGAAGGCCTCCTAGGAAGAAGTGCAGAGATCACATGAAAATTTGCCCCAACCTCAGGCATTTTGTGCCTTCTAAAATAGTCTTTTCTGTTGAAAGCCTGCCATGAAAAAGAAAGCATGGCAAGATTAAAGAGGGAGGAGAGAATGGAGAAATGGCAGGAGATTTACTATTGAAAGAACAATGGTGGAGCCAAATCCAAACAAGAGATGAACTGGTAAGAATGGTGAGAGAAGACTGCAGTGACACAGGGAACAGATCTTCAATCAAAAGCTGAGCAATGGCAAAGAACACAAGATAGTAGTTAAATCCAGTGTGACATTTCTCCAGAAAGGCTTACACAAGACAGCCAAAATTAATTTCAAACTAATTATGTGTTTAGTGTAGAAAACAAAGGAAAGAAAAGTAGACCCAAATTTGGTTCCAAATCCAGATTAGAGTATCACTATGAACTTGCAGATTATTAAAAGTGTCAAACACCAGGAAAGCAAAGCCACCCCATGAGGTTTCTTTGTTACACAATTGTAAGCCTTAGCATACTCCAAAAATTATTAACTTATTTTCTGCTGAAGACTGAAAGGATAATGTTCAGCTCTTGTTGCTAAAGGCTGTCAGGAGCAACAGCCCCATATTGGAAAGAAACTCCTGGCAGGCAGCACAGTATCTTAAGTCTATAAGCAGAAAGGTGCCTTCCCAGGATTTATGTCTCATTTCTGAGAGATCTAGCTTTTATTCTCCTATGTATTTTCTAAAAAAAAAAAAGAAAGAAAAAAACCAAACAAAAATCCAAACACAACCATTAAAAAATCTAATCTATTTTTAAAAAGAGGCAACAGAGGTGCAGGATATTTTCAACCTGTACACACTTCCTAAGTAGCAGAGTTAGGAGAGCATCACTGTGAAGATTTTGGTTTCTAAAACTGGGATTGTGTCCAGTTCCCACACTCAGGAAAGCAGCACCTTTAACTGCTGTCCCCCAGAGACCATGGCAATGATCTGGTCCAAAGGTCTAGGCAAAGGCACTGGCCATTTTCACTGGTATTAAACAAAATCAATTGGAGTATAATGAATCATTTCTGTTTTCAAATAAAACCTAAATGGCAGATGTTATGGAAAAATCCCCTCTCCATAATGAAATTGATCATGTTTGTGGTTAAATGAAGTACTTAATTTAGTGAATGCTGTAGGACTGGCCTCCTTCTAGCAGCTTTTTCTCCCTGCCACTCAACACAGGCAACAGGTTCATGAAAAGTGCATGGACACCTTCAGGCAGGTGCACAGCATGTGCTACAGTAGATCTTGTGGACAAAATAAATGGGAGGAGGTCCAATGTATGAATTCTGTTAATCTAAACTTCTTTTACAGAAGTGCAGCTTAGGAAGAACTGGTTGTTTCATTCAGACCCTTCAAAATGTAGTTTAAGCTATTTACAGATTTAAGACTGAGGCTTCCTAGGACTTCAGTACCTTCAGGACTTTACTTCATCCATGTGACTCAGACAAATTCCACAGCCTTCTCCTGAATTTCAAAATTGTAAGAAGTAAGCCAGGAAACATCTGCCTACTCTTTGACTTTCAGAGATCAGTGGAGTGCAGCAAAAGGCATGGCTGGCCAACTGGCAAAGCTTTGTGGATACACATTTTTATCTGATCTGCAAATTTCACTAGTACTAGCATAATACATTGAAAATTTTTAGTAAATATAAGACAGTAACCACTGCAGAAACAGCCCTTTGTCTGAAAGAACATCCCTGCCATGACCCATTGAATATTCCAGTACTTCCATCAGTTACAATCTGTTGTTCAGCTTGGCGTGGTTACATTATTCTGTCAGTTTGAAAAAGATAAAAATTCAACTTAAGAGCACAAAAAAGCTGTCTCAGCTCTGAAGAGAGATGTGCCCAGCCATTTGCACCATCACATCCACCTGCAGGTATTTCAGTGCCTGTTACTATGGATTGCAATGGCATCACAGCACCAAACAGCCTGTGACCATCACCACAAACAGCCAGGTTTGCTGGGCTCTAACCACTGCTTGAAGCTACTCTGAAAATCCAACATCCTCCTGAGGATCACTCCAAAACAGCTCAATGTGCCACTGGTGCTTCAAGGCAAACATTACAGGGACCAAAGAATTGTGCCTTTAATAGGTTATGGAAAAAGAGCAAGACAATTTGCACATCTGCACACTCACTCCAGACATGTGCTGTGCCAAAAACTAATAGCCATGATCTAGAGATTTAAGGAGAGATCTTACAGAAGAATTGCATGTGGGAGCAAGACATTGTAGTTTCTGAGTCCTGAACAGCTTGTAAAGGACATATTCTTACATTTATTAAGTGCTACAGGAATGCTAACAGACCTTTTCTGAAGTCCTGTGCTTGAGTACATTTTTTCAATGTCCAGAGCACAGATGCTTCTTCTGTCACTGCAAACCTCTGCTCTATAAGATCCCATCACCTCTTCCACTTATTTCTAACAAGATTTTTGATACTTATTCCTAAATTCCTGTTCAGTCCCAAGAATTATCCCAGATTGTTTCTATTACACTTAACAGAGCATCCTAGTTTTCATTATAACTTAAAGACATAATTTTAACACATTTCCAAGATACAAGAACCTCTTCCCTTATTACTTGCTTCCTATAGCAAAAATATGAACTAAATGTCAGTCATGTCAAGTCAGAAAAACAGGACAGTGTGATTTGCTTGACTAATTTTCAGCTCTACTTAGTGATGACCATCTAAGTCAACTACAATGAAAAGGATTTCCCATAATGCTGATACAATTGAAAGCTACAGAATACCTGTTTTTTAAGTCCAAGTTAAATGAAAATTTGAAATTCCTTAGCAGCCATGAAGGCTAGAGAAAACAAAGCAAGTATAAACCAAAGGCAAAACAGAATTGCTTTTAAGGCCAGTCCCATGCTTTTAGAGAGGCTGGTCAGCTCCTCACATGCATTCACCAGACTAAAAAAAGGCTTTTTTCCTAGGACAGAGACATAAAACAGATAATTCTAGAGCAAAACCAGCTGAAAATGCCAACAAGTTGAGTGAAACTACAGCTTAAAGCTTCCAATAGTCAGGATGTTTCTTGCTATTTTTATAAAAAGCTGCTAAATAAATGTCATCTTTCTCTACATTGTTCTCACATATCTATAGTAAGATTGTTCAAGAGGTTATGACAGCAAGTTGGCTGAATGCACTCTTGGGATTTATTAGGAGAACAAAATAAGTCTAATTGCAGAAAAACAGTGTTGGTTAACATACTTGGTTGGAGAATAAAATCATTGTGAAAGAAGATAGCACAGCCAGTTTTTTTAATGAGAAATAATTGCTAAATTTACCACTAGTAAACCAGATTCATAAGAAAAGAAGCCAGAGATCAACAATCAGAGCACAGATTTGTCTTTCTCAGCACCACAGGGATAACTGAAGTTTGTTCTCCTGGATTAAAAAACATCAGAAAAAAGTTTTGATGTGGAAAATCAACAGAATTTTTCCTTCAGGCTTGTAGCATTTCATTATGAGAAATATTGCAGCAAGGAGAAGGGAAGCATAACTGTGTGGACATCATGCCCAGGCTTTCTCCCCCAAAGACAGAATGGCTCAGAACTGCAGCTTTGGCACTGCAAATGTACAATGGCTTGGTGATGATGGTGCCCATCAGTCACTATTACACTTTATATTTACAGGACTTGCTGAGTGTCCTACAGCTAATGGAATAGATCAGATAGGAAAAACTCAATTCCCATGCCAGCTTTAATTAATCTACCTTTAACACAGGAACTGGCAATTTGGTCACAGTGATGATTTCTCAGTGCTGCAGAGGTGAAGTACAAGGATGTACTTGTACTTGCTCCTGTCTGACAACTGGACCTGAGGGCCACGTGTCAAGAGGCAGCCACACTTACTGAGAGAACTGCAAACACCCTTCTGCCTTCCTCTGTCACACTCAGCTGGTGAGGCCACAAGAGGAGGCAGAAAGTCCCACTGGGTGACAAAGCACACAGCATTTTGCTGGGACTAGCACAAATCACTCTGCTTCCCCTGCTGCAATTTCCATACCCTGAAAACTGCTGCCTGTGTCATAGAGCATCAAGTTAGTCTAGCACAACCCACCTTTACTAAAGCTATGCTGCTTTGCATCCCATGCTCTATTTATTCTGTGTCTTTGATTACTTTTCTCTTTAGATCCAACCTAGCTTTTAAAATTGGCTCCTAAATCATAATGTTCCCAGAGTAGTTCTTAGCTGTGTAAGCCTTTATGGCATTAGCTGAAGATCTCTCTATCCTGGAGACTTTTTATCCAAGTCCTGAATTTCTGTCACCTGCAAGAAGTGAAACAGCAAAAGCCTCATCTAGTAACAAGAACTCTCATTAGGTTTCCACAGCTATCCCTAATTAATACCCAGATCAGCAATTCACCTGTAGCCAGAGAAACTTCTGAATTCCCTTTATTTAACAACAAATCATTCATTTGTCCCAAACTGCAGCCACTCCAGCAGCAGAGGACTGGTTGTGCAGTACACAAACACCAGCAGAGCAGGAAAAAGCTGCTTTAAATTCCAGTATGAGGAACCAACTGAAAGAGCTGCTGCAAATTCTGAAGTACCAATCAGTGGATTATGAACCCATCAGGAGCCACTTTAGGGCAGCCTTCAGCCAAACAGAGAAATTCATGCCATAAAGAGAGTAGATGATAATATCCAACACTCAGCATTAGTAGGAGCTCCACAGTGTCCCTGGCCAGCCCTGGAGTTTGAATGACCCTCTGTCAGCAGCCTGTCTGCTGAGGAGATCACAGCAGGGCACTCTGCCAGCAGGAAAACATCATTCTAAAGGCATGGATTACTCCTCAGTGTCACTGGGAATCTCATACCTGGTTCTGATCGTTGTAGTCACACTCTCGAACCACCACCAGGCCTCCTTTCTGACTTGGGTGGCCCTGGGCAACCAGGCATTTGTTGGTTTGGAGGTGATACAGCTGGGAAAGGAAAATTTGACAGTCAGTAAAAGACAGCCCTATATCCCTAGTGTGCTCAAAACAACTCAGCCAACACTTCCAGTAATTAAAAAAAAATTCCCTTTTAAAATATCATTCTGTTTTTCATATAATTTGGAGAAAAAACTGCATTAAACAGTTCCAATTTGCTTTCTAATTACATCAAGATTTCTCTCTGGTACAACTGCAGCACACATATGCTGGCTCTACTCTGTCAAGGTTATTTGCCCTCTTCACTCTCCATGGAAGTCTAGGGCTCTACAAATTCTACTCAGGAATATAAACTGTACTATATAAACTGCATGTTAAGCTTAAACATAAGCTCCTCCCACAGCTTCTCTTCATGGAACAGGACCACCTCCCTGAGAAAGGAGAAGGAATTACTGAAATAAAAACAACAAATTTAGAGATTTATGTTGTTTGCAAATTGATTTTCAAGAGCATTTATGTAACAGAAAAGCCACTGTTATCAACTATGGTATTTCACTGATGGATCAGGGAGGAAGAGAACATTTTACAAGCAACAAAATGCTATTTTTGCTCTAATGCCCTACCTAGTCTGATTTAGAGGAATGGTGTATCAGAGGACTGAATTCAGGTCAGAAGCCTGTCCTGTGATGTAGAACTGGAAGCATCTGCCATCAGAGCAAACAAGGAGGCTCTCAGCAAGCTGGCACTCTCTCCTGATTTGAACAGTGATGCCCACCCTATGAGACATCCATTTTCTGCTGTACAAAGTTTAGGTTGTTCTATTCCAAGAATCAAAAAAATCATTAAGATCTTGATGTATCCCTACAGAGGTACTCGGTGAGACAGAATACCTCTAATTCTTGCTGTAAATTACACACATGCTCTGAACTAACTGCTGCCCAGCCAGCAGATGACTTCTTTTCAGCCCTGATTCTTTCTCTTCCCCTGATGTGGTGGGGATCAGGCTCTGCAGGCAGCAAATGCTGCCTGCACACTATGAGCTGAAAGATGGCAGGGCCTCAGATCTGACAGCCACATTAAAAAATACTTATTTCCAATCTGGAACTGGATGTAGAGGAAAAAAGAATTTACTGTCCTGAACTCCAGGCCAGGCTGATTGACTTGCCAGCTGAACTTTATTATGAAGACATCCGTAGCTGTCTTGGCATTGCTAGTGACTCTACAAATTTTTAGAAACCAAAATACACTTCCAATAATAAAAGGAACAAACTGCTCCATCACATGATAGCAACAATTAGCATAAATACCAAATAATATTTTTCACTAAACACCATTTCTGGAAATAGCTGTCCCAGGGCACATCAACAATTGCCTTGAGGGCACCATGATTCTCCTGTTCCCCACACACTTCTAAAACAAATTACATAAAACATTCTAAGTATCATTTCCTCACACCCCAGATCTCATTTTCATCATTCCTCACACGACAGAAGGTTTTTAAACCATAGAGTACATGAGTTTTGTATGATTTTTGTCCTTTTTTTTTAATTGGCCAAGATGGCCAGCACTGGATAACACTGGTAACAGCTGCAACCATTTGTGATCATTACATTTCTTCCCAGCTATCAAACCACCACTTATCTGTGGCCCAATTAGTATTTGAGAATAAACTGAGATTTGGAGTGATTCCTCCCAAATCCTAAAGAGTCTGGCATGCAGTGGTGACATTGGCTGATCATTCTGTTCCTTGCAGGCATCTGGAAATAGTTTATACAGCCATCAGAGCCAAAGCTGACTCTCTCATACAATGCTGGGTATAATTCTTGAAACCCAGAGAACCAAGCCAAGGAATTGCATTTTTTCTGCTTATTTTCCCCATGTCTTAAGGGGTGCACATAGTTTTCCTCAAAATTAAACCATGGTAAATAACTGCTGGGAAGATTTAACCTTAAGTGTTGCTGAGATATTCAGATCACTCAAGGAGTTCTCTCCAAAATCAACAATTTCTCAGTTTAATTTCTGTCTGAATGAAAGCAGAAAGCTATTAAATTTTAAAAATAAGAAGGAAAGGTCTGACTAGGGGAGTTACAGCATCCAACAACTAGGGGAATCAGCCCATCAGTTTTATTCAGGAAAATCACATAAACTTCACAGCTTGGCTGGGATATTGCTATAAAAATACTGCACAAATTGAGGATTCCCAGAGAGCTGCTTCCAAGCAAAAAATCTAATGGTGTCATTAGGTCCTGCATGAACACAGGTCCTGACTCACTTCAACAGCAGCTACTGCAGCCTGTGGGGACATCACAACTGTTGAGCTAAAAGGGAACCTGCTAACCATAAATAATCTGTGTGCACATGAAGCAGTTTATTCCAGAATATTTTCTTCCACAAAGAAGACACCAAGATAGTTGTCTTGGGTTTGAAACTATCCATTATTTTTGTGAAGCATAAAAAGCACACACCAAGTGAATCTGAGCCTGGAAAGAGCAGATGCAGCTGTATGGTGACTCTGCCTCCATACAAATCCATAAGCAAAGGTGTCAGAGTTAAGGCATGAGTTTAATCATGATTAAATTAATGAACACACAAAATATTTCTTTCTTCACTTCTACTTTGAAGAAAAAAAAAGAGAGGGGAAAAACTCATCTTTTGTTCATTAGCTAACAGCCAAGACTCAAAAAGCCATCATCAGCCTCAGATGCAAATGTTCACCTTTGCAGAAAATTACCCAGTAAAAGCAATGAGTTTAGAAATTAATTACACTGTACTCTTATCATAAACCAACAGAGTGTGAATATTTGAGGCCAAATTTTTCCCTGTCCAAATTGATCTTCAGAACCAACAGCCATGAAAACATATTCTAAAGACTGCAAAGCTTCCTAACTCAGAACTTCAAGGTAAGAAACCTCATGGAACAGTAACTAGTATAAGGATGACCCGAAATATAGATCAGACTGGAATTGATTTGACAAAAATCCTATTATTTTCAAGACAGCTTGTTGCAAAACTTATGGAAACAGACTATTTTTGTTGTATTTGAGCAAAATCTTTAAGGAAAAAAAGTCTCATAATAATTAACACACCAGAATTCCATATATTTAAGTTTCTCTTACCCTTCCACGCTGGATTATTTTTGGTCGTTTCTGTGCTCTATTAATAAAAACTGGCTGTGGAGCTTTGGCATTGGGCCCAGATATTTGCATCTCAGGGTAGATGTTATCTAAATACCACTTAAATGACTTGCAATTCAATCTCTTCCTCAGTTCTACACGGTCGGTGATATTTCCATAGCTCCTCGTCCTCAGCTCAGGTCTCAAAGCAAAATACTGCTCCTGTATTTAAGAGAAACAGGTTGGTGAAAAGGGGGGACAAAAATTTCAGATTACTGATTCCCAATTTTTTCCTGTTTCCAGAACTCCCAAAATTTAATTTCATTTTTCTAGTGCTTTCAACCAGTAGGTTTGAAACTGGCAGTAGGAAATTGCAATGCTTGCACTGTCTCAGGAAATGAGATTTAATCTTGCCTAAGTCTTAGCTAATCTTTCTAACTGAGGGATTTTTTTATGAAGATAATTCTTGGGTACAAATTTGCTGATCTTTTTTAGATGCCAACTTGAGGAAGAAACAAATCAGCCCTTGACTTTATTCCATTGTCAGTACAGGCATCCTAAAATCAGTAAGTAAAAAACAGATACATGTATCATCAGCAACCTCATCTGACAAAGGTTTCTTGAAATTATTTTGTTCAATGGATTGTTTTCATTGTTGTGGGATTCCAGTGTGTTTTGTCTTGCACAGTTTCCAGCCTCCCAACTTTACAAATGATCAGGGTAAAACCATTCCAGAATAGACCTATAAATGGGAGTAATGCAATGAAGATCAGTGGGAACACACCTTATTCACGTGAATAATCAGAACTGTCACATGGGCTTTCTGGGAAGCCCAGCTCCTTCCATTCATCTGCATCATCTGCAAAAAGGCTTCCACAATGTTATTCTGCTCACATTCTATCTTATGATGATACTCAAGAGTCTTACAGATTAGGTGACGATAGATTAAGATTCCAACCCAATCTTATGTGTTTGACTCCAATGCAGAGACAATAGGAACCAACAGAAACTCATGAGTGTATGTGGCACAAATACCATTGCTAAAACTAGGAAAAAATCCCCTTTTAGCATTTAATTCCAAATAGATTTACATAGCCCACAAAAGAGGCACTGTATTTGCATATTAATTTGTTGACTAGGTACCATTTAAAATTTAGTTTTCAGGGCACTGAACTATGGTATTTTGCTGGATTCATCTCTAGGTGACATCTGGAATCCACCCATCATGATGTGGTTCTGACAGTTTTCAATTATTCCTGCTCTCTGATACTCAGAAAACAGACAGCATCACCTCTGGACAAGTTACACATCTCTCCTCATCAAGATCTTTGAGTATTTGGATGTGCTTGATGTATCACTGTTATTTCAACAGCAGAGAAAAGGGAAATGTGTACTTGGTGTACACTGGCCAACAGTCCAATCTGGCCTGCTTCAAAAAGTAGCTCTGCTGTTCCAGCTTTCTCTTTCCAGGCTGAAATTCAAATGTTGGTATCTTACCTTGCATGTGTTATTTATTACCATTGTATACATGAACTAATACTTTTGCATTTTGCTTTTGACAGTTATGAAAACTTTGCTGACTCATTTTCCTTATGCCATTTCATTTATTAAATACTGATATTTACTCCTTTAAATTTTATCTTTGCACTGGATTGCTCTGGTAAATTATAATGGCCCTAAATATTTGCATTATTCTTATAAAAACAAAATTATTTCCAAGCTTGTCTTCCATATATTCTCTGGCAGCTATCAGAGAATCAGAACAGAAACAGCTGGAAAAGTTCTGAACATGAATCTGTGATAAGAGACTGCTAGAATCAGCAGTTGAAGTGCTTGCTGGATAAAGCAGTTCAACTGGAAATTATAACAAAGAAACCAGTCCAAGCTTCAGTGAAAGCCATCATTAATCACAAAATAACTGTGCCCAGACATCAGTAAAAGGGAAGGTGATAGATCAGATCTACCAAAGCATTACAGAGATGAAGAATGGAGATAAAAATTCATGACCTCTAACAGGTTCCTCAAATTGAAGATCAACTTAAAGGATGGGGAATGAAACATAAATCTCTAAAGAATATAAATTCATAAAATATATGTTGTATAGAAATTGTAGGGAGAACAGGATCTGAGCACACAGCAAATCCTATAGTCTCAGAGGGCAAAATGTCATTAAGTATCTCAGAGATGAGGGTCTCAGAAACACCTGATCTATGTTTAAAAGCATCAGTATCAAGATCTGAAGACAAGGAAGGAATACACTTTCCCTTGAATCCAGTAGTTAATCCTGACTGCTCTTCCAGGGCAAGACAGACTAAGAAGCAGATTGCTAATTAAAAGAGAAAGCAAACAGCCAAAAAAAATCCCTGTCTCACCAACATGGAAACTACCTGAAGGCACAGTACATGGCTGCCACGTAATACTGATTTGGAGACAAAGCAATGCAGAGCTTACAAAAGCTCATCCATCACCTTTTACTTCACTAAAAAGACATAAAACTCAATCTCCTGCAGGCAGTAAAGTAACAAGGAGGAGACTTAGGCACTCAAAAGCCAAGTGACATTTCTACAGAATTTAGGAACTATCAGAACTAACAGGAGTTCAGAGTACAGAAGGAAACCCCATCAGAGACATAACAGATCTCACTCTGACACAGTTCTTTGATAAACAAACCAGTCAATAACCACTCAATAACCTTATTTCACAACCTAGAACTGTCTCTTACCTTGTATTCATCCATCCACACATGTGCCAGCCTCAGTGAGTTATGAGCCATAGTGTCCTGTCCCCCAGGAGAGCCATAGGGACGCCTCTTACGGAAAATGTGTCCCACCCTGGAGCAGGGGATGATCAGAAGTCTGCCACCACACATCCAGATCTGTCCATAAAAAACCAGAACACGTTCAGATTGCTCACTCACTGTTCAGATTGCTCACTCACTGTTCAGATTGCTCACTCACTTCTCCCCTTCTTCAAGGGATACGTTATGCAGAATTAGCTGTCAGCAATGTTGGCCTTCATGTCATGTTATCTGACAAATTAGATTTTTAGATCTCCGTGTTACTAAAGATTATTTTTCTCATATGACCACACTTTCCAAAAAAACACATCATGGCTTTCAAGAGATAAAAAGAAAATTTTGCTGTTTTGCTCTAACAACCTAGCAGAAAAGACTGGGATATATGGGCTAGGATTCATCCTGCAAATGAAGTTACCTAAATTCATTTACCTGTATGCAAATTGTCCACAGTTCTGTGACAGATAACAAAGACCAGTCTTTGTCATCAAAGGAACCTGGAGAGCTTTTCAGCTAAGTATGGAAACTTACTGGACAGAGCTGTTTGTTTCTGTTAAGATAGGGGAACTCAGAAACACTGTTCCCATTCAGATGCTACATTTAGGAGTTTTTATCTGTGGTACCAGGGATCTATATTTTATTTATACTCTACATCCATTTTTTTTTTTAATTGCTTTTTTAACTTCATCTCCCAGAAAATTACTAGCACTGGCCTTTTGATGGACTAATATGTTCTCCAGGCCCAGAAAATTGTCTCACATTAGCAGTTCATAATCAAGTCACTTTTAAAACTCCTTCCAGACAAGATAAAGACTCAACTTCTTTCCAACCCTCCCCCAGAGAGACGTGGACTTCCAGAAGCTCTAAATTCTCTGAATGTGCTCCAGTATTTCAAAGCCCTTTTTATTGAAACTGTGTATTACAAGATAACAACAATAATCTCCTCACACTCCACACACTTCTACTCAGATACCTAATAATTACATTTACACTGAAAATTGAAAGATTTTATTTATTCAGTACACACTCCTTTAAAGTCACTCAAATGCATGAAATTCCAGTTGTTATTTCTGAACTCTTGATTTCTCTGACAGATTCTCTAAAGTTTTGGGGCTTGTGTATCTGGTTTTAAGTTTGTTTAGTTTTTCTATGCTAACTTCATCTTTTAATCCCCTTTTCATATCTGTCATGATAGCATATCATTTTCAGACAGACTCTTGTCAAACCTGTTGATGAATGCCCTTTACAAAAATAAAGAGATAAGCACAACATTAAGCACAGTAAGTTGTTTTTCTTTCAGTGGAGTGACAGGGAAGATGAAAGAAAATACAGGAAGCCCAATGCAGCTCCATTTTCAGATCTTCTGATTATGATTTTCTCATTACTTTTCCAACCAAGATGACTCCTCTCCATGACTCTCAATTTAGTTCTAGAAAACTCTAAATTTCCAGGTCCTCAAAAAGGAAGTTGAACTGTCTAAGGAAATATACTAAGCTTAGCAATATTGCTGTGAGCTACACATCTCTAGTCAACTTGTGAAATCCATTAGACATTGCTATAAACTAATTTCAAAAACTTGCATAATTCTTCTTTTCCTATGCTTCTTTACAGCCATTATGAAAAGCTTCACCACCAAACCAAGAAAAAGCCAGAAATACTCAACTACAGAGCTGTAAATTCTCTGATTACCCGAAAAGATATTTCCAGGTTTTCTCCTCCCCAGATGTCCATGCCACTGTCATACTGCCCAAGCTCGTTGAAGTACTCACGATCCATGGCAAACAGTCCTCCAGCCATGGTGGGTGACCTAGAAAGATACATGGAAGGAAGTTCATTTTCTTTTAGACAGAAAAAAAAACCCCACACAGTCATTTTTGCTGAATCTGTTGGTCCCAAAGTCCAAATTGATAAACCAACATAACACAATTTAAATTCTTCAGTCACTTAGACATGAGTTCTAGTCTCAAAACATTCGCATAGGCAGATCTGTAAGTGATATTTGTGATCTTCCATTGCTCCAATATCTAGAAATTGGAGGTAAATATAGAAATATAGAAATATAGGTAAATAAAGAAATATTTCTTTACCTGGTAAACTTGAAGAAAAGGGATAGAACAGAGAAAGAGGAACACCAAATGCCAGAGGCACCTTTGTTTCATTATTGACTCAACTATCAGTTTACTAGCAAGTTATTTACACTTTGTGTATTTATACAGATGATCCCTCCGGCATTTCCCAGTTTTTCACCTTGCCTGTATGTTACTAGAATGTGTTCTATTCTGTAAAAATCTGCATATGATTCTCACTGTTCAGTCTCTAGATTGAATTCCTACTGTCACTTCATATGTGGATGACCTACAATTGTACAACAGAGTAAAAACACTACAAAAAACATGATATGATAGTTGGAATGTCCAATGGGCTGGAAAAAGACTTTTTCCTATCCTTGCAAATAACCTCCTGTGATGAAACCAAGCCTAGACCAAGATTTCATTGCTTGGTCTCATACAAATTTCTACTACAGTTTCTGTCACCTTAAAAACTGGGTTGAAAGGTAACTCCCAATTTTCCCACTCTGACACCAAAATAATTCATTATGGAAAATCTCTAAAATGCAAAACCTTCTGTTGGATGGAAAGCCTTTTTCAAGGTTAAACAGCAATCTAGGCTCCTTATTCAAAGTAGTCAGAGACCTTTAGGTAGGAATATCACTTTCATACTCAGAAAAGGTAATCTTTTGAGACTATTACACTTGCTTTAACTATAAAGGTCTCTGTCTTGTTAGCATAGGACTTTTTCATAAAAGTGAGTTGAAGGAATGCAACAACAGTGTTGAACACAGCTAACCTTCAGCCACTGACCAAATTAAATGTGAGAATAGCTCTTAACAGAATAAGGATTTTAACACTTGATGCTGATTCCCCACTCAGATTTTTTCAGTCTGTCCTTTCCTTCCAGGTTCAGAAACTGTCACAGTGACACTTGCCAAACAAGCCATTCAAACTTTTAAGTAACTTAATAATTTTCCTGGCTTCTCAGACAAAATCCTGAGATGGGGAGACAAGGGAAGGCCAACTGCAGAGCTCTCAGATGACAGCAGAGAACCTGTGCAGGAACTGTTTGTGGCAGCAGAAATGCCCTTCATTTACAGTCCAAGAAAAGAGAATGAGAGAGAAACGAAAACACACCCAATTTCTGATTCACTTGGAAAATCTTAGCCACAAAGTTATCTTGTAAAAAAGGGGAAGCTCCTCCACCTGACAAACCTGAATTCTGTACTGAGATTGGTATTTGTGACCAGAAAATATTACCAAGAATTACTAGAAAATTTACCAAGAATTCTGTTTCAAAACAACTCTCAAAAGACCTCAAATAGAAATTCCTATTACCACAAACAGATTTTCCCAATCTAGTAATTCTTCAGCACTTCATCACAGAAATTATATAGTTTGTACTAGTGGGAAAGCAGGCTAATACTAATTCGTATTAGTAGGAATACTGTCCTATAACAAAGACAGTATTATCATTAAGCCAAGCACATCAACAGACTGGAAACAAACATCAATGCATAGTTCAAAAGTGAAATTATTGGACAAATTTAGTACAAACTATCATAAGCTCCCCTCAGAATTTTGTCTTCAGCAAAAGTTGCTATTGTATATTCTAAAAGTGTGCTTTCTTGACCTAATAAAGCAGATATATCTAATTCACAATTAAATGCAAGAAATGAAAGTGAAATAGTTTTGGTTACCACTCTGTATTTCTAAGTGAAATAAACAAGTCAGATATTTGACAGGTTAGGCACCTGCTCCTAAACCTGCACAGCCAGAGGACACTCCCTACTGCTTAGGAAGTGCTCCTGATGATCCCTGTGTTACACAGAGCTTCTCACCACAGAGGAGCAGCCTTACTTGATTGGAGCAGTGGCTCCCTGGGGTCCTTCCAGCTCTGCCAAGGGAACGAGGTCCCATTTGAAGTGCAGGCCCCAGTTGAAGCCCCCCCGCACGACGGGGGAGGAGCTGTAGGCGAGGGTGTCGGCGCTGATGATGTCGATGACGGGGCACACCACGGTCCTGGGATCCTCCCTGATGGGAGTCAGCAGAGGCTGCAGCCACATCTCATTCACCTCACAGTGACTGTCCAGGAACACCAGCACCTTCCCTGCAGGGCACACAACACACAGATCCACGGTGCCATGGAACACAAACATGCAATTCAGTGCAAACACACCTGCATTAGACAAAGCAATCCTTGGCAATTTACATGGAGATTACCTGCCCCAGTCAGCAAGAACAGTTTGCTCTATGACATACCCTCATGTTCACTTGGTCTAAAAAGGTACCAGCATCTTCATGACACAACATAAAATTTATGTAATACCAGAATAACGTGGAAGAGATGGGAAACAGCTTTAAAGAAAACAACTCTGGAGCATGCAAATATAACAAGTCACCCCACAGACAGTATTTGACTGGGCATGGGGATGAAACTCCTGCAGTTCACAAGAGCAATAAAATTACTTAAATTGCACTAACTGAAATGAATTTTAGCACAGCTTGGGAAATGCAAACACAGTTATCTCTGGATTATACCATTACAATGCTAATGAGTAAACACCAATTAAGAGACTTATCTGTCACTCAAAATTTTTTAAGAAAGTAGCACACACTTTCTCAGATGCCAGAGAATTTAACTGAAAGCACATTGTTGTAAAGGCTGTTTATAAAGCACCAAATATTGGCTTTCCCAATTAACACTCACTGCAACAGAAGAGCTTATACAAAAAAAATTACTAGATTTGAGCATTAAAAACCAGATTAGTGTACCTTAAAATGGAACAGATTTCATTTTAGAGCAAAAGTTTGCACATAAGCTTGCAAAAAATGTTCTGCAACTACAGTATCTTGACCACATGGAGATGCTGCTGAAACAACATTCTTTCAGGGCAAGAATAGGAAAAACATTGTCTCACTAACACTGCAGTCATTGTTTGACATATAGTGCAGGGAAAGATTTGGGCTGGGATCATCATTGGGATGATGATAACTTGCGTTCATAACTTTCAATAAAATAAGGTACTTTTTTAGGAAACAATACTGGTTTTGTTTCACAATTTCACTTACCCACTCTAAAAAAGTACCTAATTTTATTGAAAGCAAATGTCTCCAGGAAAAAAAAAAGGAAAAGAATCAACAGCTGAGACACTCAAAGTGTCTCAAGGTTTAAAAACCACTCAAATTTGGATCCAAATTTCAGTTATCATTTGAGATAATGCAGGGGAAGAAAGATTTGGGATAATGCTAAGAATGGCATGACTTGGAGACCCCCTTCAGGGAGCTAAAGTAACTACAGGTCAAACATCCAAAATCTGAAAAGCTGCACTACAAAAAGATAAGTCACCGAATCAACTAATTGTCAGAGTATGGAAGGAAAAGAGAAAAAGCAATGGTACCTGTGGCATGAGAGGCTCCAATCATCCTTCCTCTGATCAAGCCTTCCCTCTTCTCATTTCTTACCAATTTTGTGGTTTTGGGAAGCTGAGTTTTAACATATTCACTCAAGTCTTTTTTCAAGTCAGCTGCAAAAGGGAAAACACAAGTTCAACAAGACAGAAATTCTGAAAGCCCTGTTTAAAATCTCAAGGCATTTAACTCAAAAATGGCCAAAATCTTAATCAAAATATTACCCTGACACAGCAGAGCTTCAAAGCAAGAGTATCATAAGAACAGGACTGCCACATCCTATACTTCCCCTGCAATGCCTTGAGTACATTACTCAAGTTAACTGGAACTACTAAACTCAAAAAAAATTGCTGTTCAAAGAACTACATTTCCAAATTCTTCTCATGGTGACTGGCATTTGCAACAGATGTGACAATAAACATTTCAAGCAGGCAAATTATTTAAATTACTACATTCCATACATGAAAACAAATGCTGACACCCTACAGAATAAGCAGGAAGGCACCTTATATTATCTGTGCCTGCTTAACTGACAGAACAGATACCAACAGATACTCACAGCTGGTTGCTTTTCTAAAACCCAAAAGGATCAAAGATTCTGCTGGCAAGCCTGTGCTTTTGAAGGAGTGCAGAGTTCACTGGAGTCCATGGGCACTACTGTAACTTAGCTAACATCAATGGCAATTTTAAGAGTAACAATACTTCTTTCACCCAAGGTCAGTGGTTTCTAACATTAAAGCAGAACTACTGAAGACAAGATGGACACATAAAGACTGAAGTAATGGAAAAGCATAAGTTAATAAGCTTATGGAGAAATAAAGAGGAATATAAAATGAGAAAGAAAAGCAAAAACCCAACTGAGACTTCATAGAGAACCTTAGTATAGAGAGACAGACAGACTTTCATCAGAGGATATGCCAAAATAAACATTATTTTGATGAATGTCAGATCAAACATTAAAGTTGCTGTTAGCAAGATTAAATGCCAAAGGAATATATGTGGAAGTCAGAGCTGTAACCTTAAGGAGGAATAAGAACTTTCAGGCAGGAGTTTCCCAGATGCCATTCCAAATGTTAAGATCTCAGCCTTTGCACTGCAAGGGAACATGGTGGATCAGAAGTGAGAAGGTAACGAACAGCAAGTATGATGCTAGAGAATACTCCAGGACTAAGGAAACTCTCTGGGAAGATAAAGACAATTAATTTGGGTCACAGGAATTCCTTCTCTTGGTCTGGAATAATGACATCATATGTCAGAGACAATAGGGAAGATGATTTCAGAGAAAATTTCCTAGAAAATTGATTAAATAATCTAAAAAATGTGCTACCCAAATGAGATACCCAAACAAGCAGGGCAGATTTGCAAACCTTAAAAAAAATCCTGTTTGAATCATTCTTTACTCAATTAATTATAGCAAGAGAAGAACAGTGTACACCTGCAGAAACAATGGGACAGCACAAAGCAGAAAAGCTCAGTTATCAAATTAAACTTACAGCAGATGAGGCAAATAAGCAAGGAAGGAGTTTCACATCTGCAAACTTCTGAAAAGAATAGTGAGAAAAAAGGAAAAGGTGTCACACCCACACCAAGGGCTAAACCAGGTCCACAACATTGGCTTGAGCAGGAATGGAAGGGTCAATAGAGTTTTAACCCACAAAAAATGGCATTCTGCTGGTAACTGTGCCCACATCACAGATCATTCTTAACAGGCACGTTTGTCTCAGACACATTTTGGGATTTTTGCTGTTGATGGGTTTTTGTGTGTCACCTTCATATCCACTGGGAATGCTGACTACTTCTGATACAACACAAAAAATTGCTTCAATCCAGCCTGAGAAATTTTCCTTCAAAGAGAGAATTGCTCCCTTTTAGCCAGTCTTCAAAAATTACTTTAGGCATTACCTTCTTCCATATCTAGGCAACAAAGGCAAAATGGGCCCTAGGATGGGAGTCTGGAGTATTATTATTTTAAACTGTTCTAAAGTACTGAGTTGCAGACAATTGGCTTCTTTTCTGTTCCTCAATCTCTCCTTCTACACAGAAAAATGGCTCCAGTAACAGCCTTCAAAACTCATCCTCAGATTTTTTCACAACAGGTTAAGGCTAAATCAGGGAGAAAGAGGTTATGCCAGAAAAAGAAATCCTGCCTTTCAGTGAATGGAAAAAAAAATACAACACTGAGCTCAGCTGAGCCATGGCAATGCCTGCTTAGCTAGTAAAGCTGTTGATGATTGAGTCTAACAAGCTTTTTGAGGCAAAACCAGGTGGAAAGGCCCAAGGTTTGCACAACAGCACTGATGTGTACCACAGTTCTCATATCTGCAGGTGAAGAACTAGAGAAAATTTCACCTAGAACACTGCTTCAGAAAGCTGGCATTGGAATGAAAATTAATCTTTAATTAAGACACAAAACAAAGGGGCTAAAGATCAAGCAATCTGCCTGAGCTCATGATATCCATAACACAGCCAAAGTTTTATCCATTTCCTCAGTTCCCAAACCATCCCCAGTCCTCACCTTTCTTCTGCTGTAAGAATCCATCCATTAAAATTAAGCAGCAGCAAAAACATAGGATCATTAGCATCAAGAGCAGTAATTCTGTGTAAACAACACCTCCTCCTGCCTTTAGCCCCAGAACAAGTTCATTTGAAGCCAGAAAGACAAAAATAGCTACTTGAATGTTTTGAACTTGATTTGGTTCAAATCCACTAATTGCTCCAATTTAACAACAGACCAGAAGAGTGATGGTATTACTGCCTCAACACAGGCATCAATCAAATGCATCCTCATATTCAGAAGACTGAGTTTTGAAGTAATTCAAGCTCTGAATACAAAACAAATTACACAAGACACTTTATGGCAAGGCATATGTTCCCAAAACACAAAAATCAAAACAAGCTTTTAATTACTACACATTCTTATCAGCAAGGAAGAGTGTTTGATCTTTGTTCTCTCTTGTATCTCGACATTTGAGCTGACCTCAGAGAAATCAACTTAACAAGAGAATGCCATTCTACACCAGACATACCTAATCAGTCTCTTAGAGCAAGTGAGACCTTAAACAAGAAACCAAACAATGAGACCAAGGGAGCTATAATTATATATACAATTCTATAATTATATATATATTGTATTTAATAAAAATACAATCTAAAAATGATTTTTTAAATGCAAAAAGCTGTGGACTTGAACAGAGGTGAGCAGGGAACCTGCAAAGTCATGCTGGCAAGAACTGCTATGCTAGCACATTCCTCAAAAAGCATTTGGCTTCTGAAGGGCCAACATGAAAGGCTTTTTGAGAGCCATGCTTGAATTGCGTGTCTGTCTCTGCCTTGTCTGAGAGGAAAAGCAGCAATCCTTCAACAGGAGCCAAGCAGCTCTGCAGGATGTGCCCCTCCAGGGCGCTCCATGCCTGCTGGAGCAGGGGCTGCCCCCGGGGCCAGGAGAGCCGCTCCCGGCGTGGCCACAAGAGGCTGTTGGAGAGCCACGCTGAGCCCCCGCCTGCCGCCGCTCCGAAAGGCTGAGCAAGTACAGAACACGGCACTGTTTCCATCGTGCCTCAGCAACCACCGCCAGACTGCAGCCGGGAGCGCCTCCAGCTCCTTTCAGATGCATTCACAGCGAGTAGTGGCCTCTCTGTCATCTGCTCTGAGCACCTCAGCAGCCCAAGGCAGGACTTGCTAAGAAAATCCAAACTGGAAACAACTACTTCATGTCCCTCACTATCAGTGTGTGCAAGAGGTGAGGTAAGAGTGGAGCACCGCCCCTGTGAAAGCAGGGGAAAACCGGGGTTGTTCAGCCTGGAGAACAGATGGTTGTGTGGAGACCTCATTGCAACCTTCCTGTATCTGAAGGAACCCTACAGGGAAGCTGGAGAGGGACTCACCAGGAACTGTAGTCACAGGATATGGAGTAATGAGTAGAAATTGAAAGAGGGAAAATTAATGTTAGATATTAAACAGAAATTCTTTCCTGTGAAGGTTGTGAGACACTGAAACAGGTTGTCCAGGGAAGCTGTGGATGCCCCATCCCTGGAAGCATTCAAGGTCAGGCTGAATAGGGCCTTGAGCAACTTGGTCCAGTGGGAAGTGTCCCTGCCCATGGCAGCAGAAGTTGGGACTAGATGATCTTTAAGGTCCTTTCCAGCCCCCTAACATTCTTTGATTGTATGATTATTAGCTTCAAAGCCTGATTTTGAATGTTAAATCTCAGTAAAATAGCACAAGTGGCAAAAAGGATGTCACCTTGGGCATCTCTGGACACCACACACTGGCTGGCACTCTGGTGATGGGCTGCAATACAAACTGGTTTTACATCATGACTTCCACAATTCATTTTGACCAGACAATAAAGGGCAGGAAGGCCCAGTAGTGTAATATTCCTAAAGAGTCTCTCACCCAATTCACTGCTGTCATCCACCAGAATGATTTCGTGCAGGAGGTGGGCGGGGGTGCGGTCCAGGACGCTGTGCACCGTGCGGAGCAGGGCGGAGAGCGCCTCGTTGTAGAAACAAATCACAACACTGGCAGAGGGCAGATCAGCAGGGTAGGACTTCTCTCTGCATCTGCCAACAGGAACAGAGTCATTGTCACTATTTACAGAGGGGTTTCCACAGAGCTGGGTCACTGCTGAAACTTCCCAAATAACAAGCAAATATTAAATGTGTAGGAAGAACCGCTAACGTGAACATAATGAACCCAGACGTGTAACAGCTACAGGAGGGCTCAGCATAGTGAGTTACTTTCCACATAACACAGGCTCATAGTTAACACTGCTGGTTGTTAGGAAACAGGGTATCATGCACTGAGGTGGGAATAAGAAGCAGAGATCCTCAAGAGAGAACAGAAGATAGTGAGGGCTTGTTTCAGCTGTCAAAACACAGCCTAGTACCCCTCAGGTAGCTCAGACAGTTCAAATATGACATGAGGCCCACAAAAATACCACAGCTTTATTGGCCAGCTGCTGGAGACAGAGTTGGATATCCCAGAAAACCTCCACTGGTGCTAAATACCTATTTACACAACCAGCACTGGGATTCAGAGGGTAGATTAAGACACTTAAGTCTAGTCACTGCTGTCAGTGCAGTCTAAATAGTGTTCAGCTCACCCTAAGGCTGTCAAGTGTGTTTTGTCAGCTGAAGAGCTCTGCATGCTTCATTAACTCCACTGACTGGATCTCTGCTAATTATAATAAAAGCAGAGACAACTGACTAACAAGCAGTTATCTAAGCATCTTCATCTGCAAGATGAATCCCACTCAAAGAAAAGATCATTCTTTCTTCTTCTTTTCAAAGCTTGTCCTTACTTCTAATAGGGCCAAGTATCACAGATTAATGCCATATGAAGGTATCAGGCATGGGGGGGATCCAATAAAAATAAGAAATTATAAATGAAAACCCAGAAATATACAAGAAAAGCTTTCATTTACTTAGAATTAGCTCAATTCTCAATCAGCAAGTACAATTCATTACATTCACCCACACCGGAGAAAAACCACTAGAAAAATTTATGCAAGTTTATTTCTTTTTCAGTGTTGGGAGTTTTTATTTTTGTTACAGAGTTAAGTTGTTCCTCCCCTACATGCACCAGGTAGATTATAGAAAAATATCTATTCTTTAATAGAAAAATATTCAGAGCAGTGCACAACCTATCATATATCTTTAGCAGCTGACCAAAAAAAAAATTACATCTCCAGAAACAATATTCAGTAAAAAAAGACAGAAAAGACCAACGAATAGAAATCCTAACCTCAAGCACTCCTGTTAGCTGAAAAATCCACCTTCAGCAACACATGGAGATGGAACAGTGTATGACAGAAATACCAAAATACCAGAAATACCAAAAATATTAAATACTGCATGAGGTGTAACAAGCCATTGAGAACATGAAACTATGCCACATTCTCTCCAAAAATCAGCACATACTTTGCATCTCTGGTATCAGGCACCTCCCTGTGGTATCCCAGTCGATTGCTGATAAGCATATTGAAAGCATGCTTCTGATAGCCCAAGTCTCTCACTTCCTGATCTTCTTCATTAAAAATCATTCCTGCAAAAGAAACATGCCAAGCTCAGCTAAAAGGCTCAAAAACATCATTTGAAAGAAATTAAGGATTGAAACATGCTTTAACTTCTTCTAAAACCCATTATGCTCTCAAAAATCCCTCTGGTTTTGCAAAATGTGTATTTGTGCAACTATTTCTGCTCCCTCTCACAAACAGGCAGCACTTACGAGCCCTTGCAGCTGTAATAAAATTAAATCCTTCTCCAAAGACTGCTGCCTCCTTTGTGTTTATTGCCTCCCTTCACTCATATAGCCTGTAATTCTTAGCACCACCTAAAACCAACATTAAACAACCAACAGAGGATAGACTTTGACACACAATGAATCAGCATCTATCCCTATAGGTCACAGGTGTGTAATGGGATTTTTGAGTGAGGAAATACATTTAGAATGGTATAAAAATCCTCACAACAGCAGCTCCCATTCCATGCAGTTTGAAGTCAGTGTTAACAAAAATAGTTATACAATAACTGTAAACTTTTCTTTATCTCACCTGGGACTTTGACAGCAAGTAAAACACCAACAGAGTTGCTGTTTATTGATTATTTTAGCAGAAGTGGCAACTGTTACTAAGCATGGCAGAAGTAACTGTTGGTATTAGGACACTGCTATAAACCAAGATTAAATTTTCAAATGCCATCCTTCCTGCCTTGACTCAGTGCCATGGGCTTCTCTCACTGAGCCATGCACTCACCAGTGTGAACAGAACCAGAATTGTGGAACTTCACACAACTCCACGAAGGAGAAACAGCTGGTGTCTGCCACCACCTGTGCCTCTGGCCACTTCTGCAACAATTCAGGTAGCAGAATGATTATTTTTTGCTGTCTCTATTCAGCTGGCTGCACAGAATGAGGTGCCTGTCACCTCTCAGTTATTATCAAGCTACAGAGGCAATTCTATTGAAATTCCAGTACAAGAAGTGAGCAAGGATCATGTAAGTTATCTCCTTTCACCCTGCCCATCATCTCCATATCATTCAAAATCTGTAGAAAATTGTTAACAAGAGGATTCTTCATTTACATGCTACCAAACTTCTAGGAAAGTATGTTTTTTACATTCACAGACTAATTCAGATTGAAAGGGACACCTGGTCTAATGTCCTTCCTAAAAGCAGGTCCAGTTTTTGCTGGACCAAGTTGCTCAGAACCAGTGTAGTTAAATTTTGAAAGCCTTCAGTAGTATTTCCAAAGATGGAGATTCTACAACCTCTTATTTCCCTGTTCAAGCACTTGGCCACCATCACACTGAAAATGTTTTTCCTCTTCCATAAGTGAAATGCCCACGCTCCAATTTCTTATCATAATCCCATGCACTCTGGAAGGAGTCTGCCTCCATCTTCCCTACAGCCTCCTATTCAGCTGCTGCTGACAGCAATAAAATCTCACCCTGAGACAGAATAAACTCAATCCTCTCAGCCTGTCTCCACACCTCGTGTTCTCCAGTTTTCACCAGCTATGCAAAAGCCAGCTGCGCTCAAGCTTGGAGAAAATGAGTTGAGTTGAAGTAATTTAAAAAGTTTGAAATGGGAAAAAGCTTCAAAACAAGTAATCCCTCTGCACCTTCAGAGCACAGATGTACCTCAAAAGATGAAGTCTACCCACAGGTACCAGGTGACATTCTGGAGGGAATTCCATCCACATTCCCACCATTTACATTTACCACCCTGTGGGTTTAGTCTCGAGTTCAGCACTGGCAATGCAGCTGCACAATCAAACAGCTCAAGAGTAAATGCCCTGATATTTGAGCAGGACCAAGGGGGAAGTGCTGGGTAGTGATGTCTGTGAGATAAATGGGAGACACCCACACAGTGTCTTGTGCTGTGCTGCCCAGGCTGGGTGCTCCCACTGTGGATGAGCCGTGCTGTGGGGGGAGGAGTGAGGTCTGTTTACAGTGGCAGTGTCACTCCTCCAGCCCCAGCAGTCTGAAGGGGTCAGTCAGTCCCCTGATGAACCACATCCATTCCCAAAGGAATATCTCCAGCTGGTCAGTTCAGACACCCAGCTACATTATTCTGGCATAATCAGTGGCACAATATATTGTGGTCCCCTTAAAATGTTTTTTTCATTCCAAGCATGAGCTTAAAACACATCTCAAATGTTTAATTCTACAATCCATCCGTAGCCAAACACTAACTACATTTTTTGATCTTATGAATATACTCAAGGAGTGCTAATGTTTTTAAAACCACCTCATGAAGAACAGTATCTAATGCATGCAAAAGATTTGAATGATTTCAGTTCAAACAGCAGACAGGAGAAAATAAGGGGCTTGCAATCAAAACCTCAGTTTAGGCTTTACATAAGCAGTGTTATGTGGCTCTCACACATTAATGAAAAAAGAAAAGACAGACTGACCTGCCAGATGACAGTTTGATTTTGACTATCATACACCAACTTTCAGTTTATTTTCTTTTTTGCTTTGTGTTTTATCACTGTCCTACCCCAGACAGACTGCAGGAAGCCCTTTCCTACAACACCTCATCTTAAGAGCTGTGTCCTGATGATTCCTGTAGAATTTATCCTGGCACTGAAACTCCCCTTGGCTTTCACCAACCAAACCAGTTACTTGGTTTGAAGATCAAAGGACTTCTCAGTTAGAAAGCTCCATTTCTTTCCTGGCCCAGACTGAATAGTTGGAAAGAAATGGCCACCTCTGGACTGGCCTTCACTTGGCACTCAGGCTTTCTGCAGGGAACTGAAAAACACTTGTGATGCCACAGGGCAACATGAACTGCCATTTTTGTAACATTCACACAGGTCTAATGACCAACTCAGAAAGTGAAGTTTGGTAAAGCTCTATAAACTCACAAAGCTCATAATCCACCATTTGTCCACAATCATGACAGGGGACTGTACTGAGATCTGAGCATTAGACCCTGGCTGTGAAGGTTTGTTTCTGTGTTGTATTTCCCAAAACAGCAGCAGAAACCAATACCCCAACACTCTGCCACAACACTTCTGCCTCCAGACTCAAATCAAGATTTAAGCCAGTACATGATGTGCCTGTTTGCACATCTAAACACAGCAATGAATAAGCTATAAGCACTAGAATACACAAAGCCTTTTATTTTGGAACACAAAACTAAATCACCTCATTGATGAAACACACAGACCTTTGCTGGTACAAAGTAAGCAGGATTTGGCTCTAACCATTGTCATCTCGCATTTTTAGTTTGTCTCCCATGCATTTCTGGTAGATTAAGTCATACTCCAAGCATATTCTGCAAATTAATGGGCCCTCTTTGTTCATTGACATCAAGCTATTTTTAATTACTGCATATAAGTAGAGTTTCTCTGTAGGTAATTAAAGCTTATGTATAATAACTCAAATTTAAACAGGAATAAGATATAAAACAAGCACACACTAAACCTTCTGAAAGCAAGATTCAGTTCAAGGGCAGACCCTGCTGTAACCCAGTCTTCATCAGCACTTACACAGAGAAGATGTAAATGTCAGAAAGAGTGTATTTTGGGTTAAGCACTATAGAATAAATGTCAAATAATTCCTAATGAAGAGAGCCACAAATACCACCTGCATTTTAACAAAGAAAACTGCTTCATTATACACTTTCCCCTGAGATAGTTTTCTGAAAAAAAAAAAAATCTCATTTCTCCTGTTGTTTTACTAAGTTTGTCACCAACACTAAAAACCACTTACCCATTTCAGGAGAGAATTCTATCTCCCCCTTTACTGGATCCTGGATATGATTTCCAAAAGAGTTTCCTATCTTATTCTCTTTCTGTTGCAATTCAGGTATATGAATTGGTCCCCGTGTAAAACGGGGGTAGAATTTTTTTGGAAATGGCCTCTGAGGTTCCAGCCCCTTGATGGGCACATTCTTGAAGGATTGGTTCTCTTCACTGAAGTTGAAATAAACAAAGAGCAGAAGTGTCCAGGTCACGGATGTGAAGAGGCACCCATAGCAGAAATAGCGAAGTGTGACACTTCCCATTGTAGACTCAGCATCCTTGAGGGCCCATTCTCAGTTACCTGGAAAAGAGAGAAAACACATTTTGAGAGTGCTGCCTATTACCTAATACATTGCAAAAATAGGTTACTCCTCCATTAAATGATTTTTAGAGCTCAACTTTAGGCACAGACCTTAAAAGAAGTAAATCCCTTTTAACTGTCCCATTCAAAAAGTAAACATGACCAGTTTTTACATTTAACTTGGATACCACTGCATTAAAATATGGAGCAAACAATCAATAAGAGCCCAGTGACACACGACAATTAAAGGTAAAAATGATTAATTTTCCTCAGAATAGTGATATAATTATCTCTGTTTCACAACAGTATATTTCTAGTACTCCTGCCATGAATTAAACATGTAACTATATAACTAAATATATCTACACAGGGAATTGATTCTTCATGGAATTGTTCTGGCTGGAAAGGACATCTGGAGGTCACCTTGTCCCAGCCCCTTGCTCAAGCAGGGCCTCTGAGCCAGTTGCCCAAGAGTAGGTTCACATGTGTCCATTTCTGTAGCTCAGCTTCTATCCTAAAGCATAGAATGAGAGAGCACAGATTCAAAAAAGCTACATGATTCAGTTCTTCTTGCCCCAAAATTTAAGAACCGCCCTCATGAATATCCCAGGAGTTCCAGAAAACATGGGATGCAATTGAACAACACACAGCACCAAGACAGTCACTTTTACAGAAAATAAAGAAGACAGATGGGACAGGAAAAGAAGGAAAAGCTCTGAGGTAATTTACTGGGTTCCTCCAGGCCTCTGTAGACTCCAGAAAAGCTTTCATAGTCCCTGAAGGAGATGCCCATCTAGAGCTGGAAGGAAGCAACCCAGAGTAGTTTTACTTTAGACATCCATAAGACAATTTTCCCAAGCTATACTGCATAAGCAAAACTGTGAAGTGAAACAAATGAAGCTGGTGAAAATATTTTACTTATGGGCCAGAACTGGGTAGTCTTTCTGGAGTTCCCCAAATCTAAAAAAAGTTCAACACCCTTCCCCCACCCTGCAAAAGAAACCAACCAAAACCAACAAAACAAAACCTCCAAACACACAACAAAAACACACATGCCTTAAAAACTATACAGATCAGTTCCTCACACTGAGGGGGAAAAATGCTGACTCAAAGAATTTGATTTCTTTCATCACTACCTAACCAAAACAAAATATTTCCACAGTAACAAAAAGTCAGGAAATAATTCAATTACCTTTTAATTAGCAAAACTTTTATTTTAAGAAAACAAATACTGGGGTAGGAGTCAATCATTTATGCCAGTGCATTTTTCAAACTACTCAAAATGTCAGAAACTACCAGAAGTTTTCAGGTCAGTCTGGTAAAGAACAAACCAGAACATTTATGAGTACAAACAAATTACTCCTCAATATGGGAAACTATTAAACAAAGGTAGAAGCTGTTAATAATCCCAAAGAACATCATAAAGACACCATTTACTTTGGCAATGCAATTCTGAGTCCTTAGTGACTTGCATCCAAAAAGAATATATATCAAAATTCAAGCTTACATTTCCCAGACTGTAGCAGATCATCATCTCCCAAGAATAAAATATCCACAGAGTAAAGCTAAAAACCAAAAGCCACCCTCTGCAAAAATAATTTACCCGTTGTTCTTACCATGTCAAACTCCCTCACTTCTGCAAGGCAACAATCTACGGAGCAGTTGAGCCCAAGGAGATTAAAAAGGTCTTACAGAGGGTTTAAATCTCAGGCTGACCCTGTGCATACAGATGAATTGCACTCTGTGAAAAAGGCTCTCTCTCTAACACTGTCACACAGAAATCTCACTGCTTAACTGCAAAGCCATGAAATCAGGCAGGCATCAAACGCTCTGGGGCAGAATTGATCAAAGAAAATCCTCATTTTTGCTAGCAGAATAGGTTTACCAGTTAGAGAAGTATCTAGTGCCTCATGCCCCCTGCTAACACAGCCATACCAAGGTGAACCTTGGCTCAGAAAAAGCATGCAAGGCTGCAGAGGAGCAAGAGCAGACATATGTTATAGCCTCTCATTGTAATAATTCTCCTTGCTCAGCATTCTGCAACAATTAATGCTTCTCCACAAAAGGGGATCTGGGTGCTTGCCAGGTTCTTTCTGCATGGCCACCAGAAGGTCATCTGCAGTAAGATTTGTCCAAGCCTAGCATACTGCTCCTCAAAAACTGCTAGAGATGTTTTTCCATTCACTATGGTAACACAGATGGACAATCCTAACATGCACTGACATTTTGGAACAGAACTGTCCTAGTAAGATAAAAATTACTAGAACAGAGAAGGAACCTTCTCATTTCTGAGTTGTTTAAGGATATATCTACACTGCAGCTTGCACACAAAAAACAATCTATCTCTGGCAACAGTCAGAAGACAGGCACACAGAGCAGAATTCCTCATGGATTAAATATTTCCCTAGCTCCTTGCATCTCTTTCATAGCTCAGAGCTACACCTGCTGCTGTGGCACTTCCTGCCATGACAAGGTTAAAGTTTGCTGTGACTGACATCAGGCACACTCAGATTAAAGAGGAAGGGATGAATTACTAATCACCAGAGTGAGGACACTGCTGTACACCCCCTCCATCTCTAACCAGCCTAAAAGCTCATGCTTGGCTACTGCAACAAAAGTAACCAATGCAAACCAATGCTAAATAAACCAAGTATTATTTCCACCTGATCTTCGCTAGATCTATTTCACCTTTTACTCTCCTTCACTATTCTGGCATTTTGTAAAATTATAAAGATGTTGAAATACTGCATTTAAATCAAATGACAGAATCTCCACAATGCTCAGCCTGTGCCTGTTCAGTACCTTGCTATTCAACCAAGACATTTGGTAATTTATTTGGCAGGAAAATACAGACTCACTATGCAGACCATTCTGAAGGCAGAACAGAAAAAATGTTAAGAAAAGTTAACCCTGTGTATGAAAAGCACATTGAGGCTTTTTAGTTTACTTTATTCACCAACACATAGGTATTTACACAAGCATTGTCCTTTGGATTTCAACCACTTCCACCATTTAAGCAAAGTCATGATCAGTGTGAGAGGGCACACTCCAGTTTTAGGCAGTTTTAAATTGACTGCCTTCTTACAGATGTGCTTTAGGCCAGAGGAGGTTTCCAAATCTTCAGACACATCAGTCCTGCTTGGGATCTGCCCTGAGGAGCCAAGAGAACCTTGCCAGCCCTACACTTCTATGCATACAAAGCACAATCACATGAATGTATCTCTGCCCCCTCCTCAACATACCAAGAAACAAGAATCTCTCCACTCATTTCAGTGTGCAACAAAAATTTACCACTTTCATAAGTGAAGAAGAAGGAGAGGAGATTGCAGCTGAGCACAAGGATATAGGAAGAAACACTCAGTTCACAGAGCCTGACACTCAACCCTTGATTCTAACCTCAGCCACCTCCCTATCCATGAACACCTTCCACGCAGACACAGGGAATAAAAGTCTTACTCTGTCCAGCCTCCTTTGTTCTCCAGTGTTGTGAAATCTTCTAGGAAATACATTTTGCCAATTTACCCAACAACTGTCTCAGCCTATGGATGGTCATAATATCCTGATGAGTGTCTTAAACATCTATCCTCTTCCAGTTGGTTTTGCCAAGCAGGATTTTGAAACTTAAGCAAAGCCAAATCCTTCTTCATTTCTTCCTCACTTTTTTTCCCTCCCTTAAACAGAGAAAACCTCAATATAGGAGATGCAAAGGACATGCCTTTCAAATCCCAAGTATTAGGATCTTTCTCAGCCCTGATATATGCTGCATGAAAAAAACCAGATTATATGTATTTTTAACTCAACAGCCTAAAACTGCTAATGCAAGCACAGCTGGCAGGTTTGAACAGTTAGATAGAAACAACTGAAATAAAAAAAAGCACAACTGCATAATTCAGATAACCAACAGACTCATAAGAATAATTTTCACTTATGCAATACTATAACAATGAGTCCAGTCACCAATAAATTGTTATTTGGACAGTACAGTTAAAACCTTTTTCTATTTATTTATTCAAGTTCAAACAAAAATACTAAATGTCACAAAAGAATAATCCATTATTTAAACATAGCAAGAAGATTTGTTTCACAATACAGTTCCTCACAAATTTTCCTGGAAAGAGACTAGACTTGAGGGTCTATCATGCATCTCCCCTTCATTTCTGAAAAGCAGTACAGCTGCCAAAAGTAAAAAAAAAAAAAACCAGCTCAAACAATTCTTCTTTCCAAAAACTCAAGTAGTAAAGAACATCCAGAATAAACAGAAGGCATTACCTTTCCCTTGGCAAAATAGGAGCTTCCAGAGCAAGTAATAAGTGCTGACACCTTTAAGGTATTTTACAGGCATTCATTCCCATGCTCTAGGGATGCATGGAGTTCATGGCTGTTCACTCTGGTGTACTCAGGATCTAGAGACACTTCAACGTGACAAACACAAATCATCCAAGGTGGCAGTATCTCTCTCCTACATCAGGAAATTACAATCCAGATTGGGGCCAAGAGAGGAAAAAACTTATCTTAGAAGCTGCCTCCATTAGCATAAATTCAGAAGAGACCAAGACTGAAAGGAACAATATTCTGAGAATTTCTAACCAAACATTCAGCCTTTCAGTGTCTCTCTTGTTGCTCTATTTTGACTGTCATATATTTATTGCATGACAGTTTTCCTTTGGCAAAGCTTTGGAACTGAGTTTGCAGACCCACATACCAGAAACACCAGGAGTGAAATACTGCTCTCTAATTTCCACAAATTCCAGTACATAATTCTCAGTTCCTTGCACAAGTAGTAAATTATTGATTTTTAAGAGAACCATAAGAGTTAAATATTAGTAACTCAGTAGAAGTTTCTTAAATTCAATCACAAAGTTGAAAAACTCTCCAGGAGCCCACCTGCCAGACCTGAGCTGCAGTACTCACTGTGCAATAGGCTTTTCATGTCACAGCAGCTTCTTTTAGCAGTCTTATACCACCACCATGACATTCATTTCATACATCAAGCCCAGGAACATTTACATTCATTTAATAACTGGCCCAACAAGGATACAACTGTGTTCCCCCCATAGGGTTCATTGTTAGTAACCTGTGCAGCTCTCAGTAACACTGGCCCAATGTGTTGGCCTTGGATATTTTTAAAGGAAGCAAAAAATGTCAACCACAATCCACAATATTTTGGCTTAAAGAGCAATATTTGCTACAGATTCTATGGCCTGCCACTGCTTAGGCACTGACATCTCCTTGGATTAACTTCAGCAGTTTAGTAAACACACGGTATGAGTAGATATTTCATAACTGTGCCAGAACTCATGTTTGTCAGAGGTCAAACAGAGGATCAGACTAACCTCAAGATTTTTGAAATAGGAGTAAAAATTATTTGAGAAAACCTTAAAGTCTGCTTGTAGTTTTTCCAAGAACAGCTTTTCTTAAAAAAAAAAAAAACAAAACAGGAAAAGATGGATACTCAACTCATACTACTGAGGTCCCTTGCAAGACTACCTGTGTATTTTGGAACTACATTGAGGCAAGGAACAGATGTGTATAATCTTCATTTTTAAGGAGCATTCTACAAAAAAAAAATAATTAAACTACTTTATCTTTCTGCAGAGTATTAGGATATTTTGCTGCATGACTTTCTATGGATGCTTCTAATTTTTATTTTTTTTATTTTTTGGGGAGAATAGAACACAAGAATATAAACCAACATTATTCATTAATGCAACTTTGCTCTTTTAATAGCCTTAACCCTTCCAGCATTTCTTGGCCTCCAAGATGTTACAGCTACCCATGAACAGGCTTTCCAATTTCCTGGTGGAATCACTATCAAACAACAGCATTGACAGTGCAATGAACAGAGGCCAGATGAGGAAGAAGTAGTACTGCAATAAAACACACTCATTCCCCAAACAGAGATGCATTCACACACCTTCTGCACTTGCAAAATATTTTTCTTTTCAGGCTACCTTTCCATTAGAATTTCTCTCTTCAGGGAAAGTCACAGCTAATGGACCAGAAAGATGAGAGAGGGACACCTTGGGCAGCTTTTGCTCCAGATCCAACACACATCACTAGGAGCAACATCCACTGAACACACAGCCAGAGCAAAAGCAATAGGCACTTCCAAAGAAAAGTGGTTTATGTGCTCCAGCATCTAAGCACCAAGCCAAATTAACTCTTCCTTTAAAAACCCTCCTACAAGATTGTTTTATCACTAAATTGGATCTACCCACCAGTTTGTTTTTCACCAAAAACCACCCTTAACTTTTGACCTTACAGAGAGATGGGTAATTGCACTTTATGAATTAAGTGGCTTTTTTTGACAGAATACAGGCAGGTAACTACTTATGGAAAGATAGGCCAGGCCTACAGGAACCTAAATGGTGACATTCAGCAGGGACAAATGCCAAGTCCTGCACCTGGGACAGACAAACTCTGTGGCTGCTGGCTTAGCCTGAGGAACAGCTCTGCAGACAAGGACCAGCCAAGGTCTGGCTAAGCCTGAGCCAGAGCTCAGCCCTGCAGCAAGGAGAGCTCAGGGATGGACCCACAGGAGCACAGGCAGCTGAGCCAGGGCTGCAATTCCACAGCTCCCTGTGACCACAGGCAGAGGACAGCACCCAGGGAGGGATCACAGAATCACAGAATAATGAGGTTGGAAGACACCTCTAAGATCAAGTCCAACCTATGCCTTAACACCTCAACTAGACTATAGCACCGAGTGCCATGTCCAGTCTTTTTGTAAACACATCCAGAGATGGTGATTCCACCACCTCCCTGAAAAGACAATTCCAGTATTTTATTCCAGTACTTTCAGTGTAATTTTTTTCCTAATAGCCAACCTGTTCCTTCCCTAATGTAGCTGTGTCCTCTTGTTCTGTCAGTTGCTGCCTCGTAGAAGAGAGCAATTTGCCAGTAGAAGACAGACATTTATCCTGGATGAAGTGAGGTCAGCAAAAGGCCACTAGGACGGTCACAGGCTGGAACATTTGCCCTGTGAGAACTGAGGATGCTGGCTCCTTCAGCCTGCAGAAGGGACAGCTTTGGGATGAGAACTAAAATGGCAGCCTACAGGGATGCTACCAAGAAAACAGACCCAGGCTATTTAGTGAGGTGCAAGGTAGGAGAAAGAAAGAAAGAACTAAATAAGACTAAAGTTAAATCATGTTAATGTTCAGTCACACCAACACTCATTCACAGAAATATCCTGTGGACCACAGGTTGTCCTCTTGCATAAGACCACTGTTCCCATTCATTTTAATGAGATAACACATTAAGATCTATTTTTAATTAGCCTCTGCAAGTCCCTTCTAAATTCAACTTTCAAAGCTTTGAGAGCCAACAGTTTAGTCATTTCAGCACAGATATACAAATTCATGTCATACCACCTAAAATAAATCCTCCTGGAATGCATACAAAATCTGGAGCAACACTTTACAGATAATTTTAAAATATCAATAATATTCATTTTATTTTAAAGATAGACACATAGATGAATTGCATGAATTGTTGAAGACCTATGAAATTATACTCCAAGTATATGAAGTCTGAAAAGCTTTAAGTGCTTTAGGACAAATTTAAAATTTCATCTAATTAAATCTTTATGTTCTCAGCCCTCACTATTTTTCCAGTGTCAAATGACTCACTCATATACTGATTTGTGTTTCAGTTTTTGGACTTTAACCAGGGATGTCTAAATATTGCATAGTATCATTTTCCAATCTGTGAACTATACATTGAAATGCCTTCTCTAGGAACATAAATTTGCTTATCAAGGAATTTCTCAACTCCAGTAAAAAAGCTGTTCTTAGCAGGCTGCCATTCCAGAGTGTATGCAAACCCCTTGGATTTTTTATAAGAAAAATGTGAAATTCCTGTGAAAAAAAAAAGAGCCCTTAAATAAATGTTCAAGTATCTTCTGCAGTAACATCTTCTACTTCTTTGTCAACAATAAAACATGCTGGGGTTTTTCCTAATTGATAAAGGATTCCTTTCTCCCCACATATTACTCCACTCCATAAAGTGAGAGTATCTCACAAAGGCTCTAATTTAAGAACACCATTTTAATGGAAAAAACAGTTACAAGTTTTGGAAAGCAAAACTTTAAAAAGTCAGGATCTCATGTTAACAAACAGCTGAAAAGAACATCAGGTTTAGTTACAACCAGTGGTACAACATTGCATCAAGAAAAGTAACATAATAGTGCAGCCTGATTAGAGAAAACAAGAACTATTGGATTAGAAATACAAGCTTACCAAAATCCTAGCTCTCAGTTCTGGGTAAATAAGTGCTACACAGTACACAGTTTCATGCTGCTGCAGTGTCCTCATTCCCCTCCAAAAAAAGCTTTTTATTTCCCAAAGCACAGTTATAAGAAAGAAATTCTTATCTATTTTAAGAGAGAAATTCTTACCTAGCCCCCTGTCAAACACTCAGGCTGCTGGGCTGGATGTTCCTTTAAGCCATCTGGCTCACAAATACATGTCATGCCATTCCCGGAGTCCTAAAAATACCTTCAGCCTTTCTTGTGGCTGACAAATACTTTCTTCTAATTCAAACAGCAAGATTTTATTTTCATCCATAAAACCAGCTCTGAAAGAAGCCACAATGTCTCCACAGAAAGCTGCAATGCAGTTTGTAATACAGCCCTCTCCTTCTTCACAGAGCTTAGAAAACAGCAAGGTTAAACACCCCACAAGTTGTTCTTCATTGCATCTCTCTCACATTACATATCCATGCATCTAAATATTAGTTTAACAACCCTTCAGTTCTATACACAAATGCAGAACGTAAGAGAGCTCACAAGGTCAACTACACACAAATAAGCTGCTTAATACCTTTTCTAAATGCTTAAAATCTGCTTAGCTGTTCTTCACATTTTGTGTCTGCAAAGCTTACCAAAATAACAACAAAAATGCAGATTCATGCAAAATAATTAATGACACTTCTACAAGAAGAGCTGAACTGTAGAACCCTCACCTTTTTCCAGAAGAGTCGGCACTAAAGCAGAGCAAGGTTACACAGGGAGAGCACATTGACTGCAGCAGCAGCGGTGTCTTCGTTCCCAGTGAACAATGAACCGCTGAGCCAGAAACTTAACACTATGTTGTTTGCAAGTCCTGACTGGGAATGGGGTAACAAGCACAGCAAAACAGGCCAGTTTGGATGGGTCTGAGGACACCAATGCTGCATGTACTCATTTGGCTGCATTCCCTGCCCCAAAAGCATCAAGATATTTTTCTCTTTGTAATTATTTTTCACATCTCTTTTATTATGTTTTTTTCAGCTGATGCATGATCTATACATCAATCCATGGATTTGGCAATATATACATGGTCATCTTCCTGCCACTCACATAATCAATCAGTAACGTTCTTCATCATGACTAGACCACAGTAATGCTAGAGAAAATGATCATTAAATTGTATAAAAAGTCCCTTAGTTCTCCTTTTCCAAATCACTAGGAACTTCAAAAGATTCCCACATTTTGACAGAAATTTTCTAGGTATGTGTTCTGTTCATTTTCAGAAATTTTCATCAAAAGTGATTTGGGCTTTTTTTCCAGTCATTTACTAGGAAAGTGAAAACACATTTTCTAATTCTTAAAAAAAAATTACCAAAAAAAATATTCAGGCCTCATTTGTGCAACCCTCCTGCCAAAAACAAAAACAAACAAACAAAAAAAAAACAACAGCAGCAAATCTGTCAACAAAACAGACCTCACTGAAGGACTTTTGAGTGAAACAGTGGTAAAAAGTGGGGTTGACCAGTCTGTTTTAAACCTGTGGAAACTGCACGTGGCACAGGTTCTGCAGTAGCTCCTCGAAGATCTCTACCATCCACTTGTGAAGAACTCGGACTGATATCAACAGCTGGATACAAAAAAATATACAAAAGACATCTGCCAACTCCCACTGGGAACTTCCAAAGACTCTACCTGAACTCGTATAAAATGCAAAATGGCTGCAATTATGTTACTACTTGCACTAGAGAGTTGGAAACTGCCTTAATGAGAATTGTTACATTGCACCTTATCCTGCAGCCTCACATTACAGAATTCCTAGACCTCCGTGCCTATTCCTCACAAATCATACAAGTCTACTTCATTTCTCTTTCTGCACAGTTTTCCTTTTCAATAGACAGAAATTTACATATAAATACCTGGTTCAGTCAGACCAGAATCAAACATCTTCATGGAGCCTGAGTAACTGATATAAGCATAAGGATTTATTTGAGTAAAAAAACCCAAACAACAAAAACCAAATACAAACAAACAAAAATATAAACAGCAGATGAAAAGTAGTCCCAGAATTAGAAGTGAGGTTAAAACAAGTTACAGTTTAAATCCCTAGATTGCCTCTAATAGGAAAATATTTAACTCATGCTGAACTGCTCAGAGTTCTTAACCCTGTTAGATTTCTCAATGGTGTTAAGGATGACACTTAATGATTCCCTCAATGTACCATGTCCTGTGTTTTTCCATGGGAATGGCCATTGTTTAAAAAAAAGCAGAAGTGAAAAAATACTAAAAGCATGAGCTGAACTTAATGTTAAACATTTCTCACGTCCAGAAACAAACATCACTTGGAGTTTTTCACTACAAGCTTTAGCAGAGAGTCCACAGTATCCATGCCATTAGAAACTTCCATTTTTCCCCAGTAAAAAATTCCGAGATAAACCAAGACCCTGCAATCTTCTTGCTTTGGATTCATGTTCTCATCAGAAGTTTAAAGTATTTTCTGCACATAGGTTTCTCTCTACCTCTGTTATCTCCTCACAAATATCTCTAGAGATTAACAAAAGAGAGGAATCCTAAGGATTTATATATAACCTACTTTGTGTTATCTCTTCAGCTCACTGACTGCACCAGGACAGGTACCAGACCAAGCCAAGACACACTCTGGTTGAAGTGTTTGCTCTGCTGCAGATTTTGATGAGATTCTCAGCAACTCAGTGTCTCAGCTCTCTCCTCATGCATTAAGGAAAATACCTTAATTGTTGGATTAAAACAAGTCACTAGCAAAAACAGACTGTATATTGCCTGTAAGGACAACAAACTTCTACCAGTGATGCCAAAAATTAATTTTCTTAGTCTTTCATTCCTTCTCTGTGATCTTACAGACTCAGTCTTTCCTTCTCACAAGAAATCCCTTTGAGGAAAGAGTTGTGGACCACTCCTTTTCCATCCCCTCTTGGTCATTTTTCTTCTACTTATCTATTGCCAATGTTTCTAACGGGGAAAAAACACTCAGGATTTTGATGTTGAAATCCTGGATGTTGCAACAAAATGAATAGCAGATCAAAAATACATTTTCCCACTTCAGTAGGAGCCATGCCTCCCAACACTCTGCTTGCACAGAAGGTTAATGTGCAATCCAGAGCCTGGCCATCTCCTGGTTCAGAGGTGATGAGTCTCGACAGCTGCTGACACCAGAGATAAGAGATTCATGCTAACTGACAAAATTAAGGTATTTCAGGAAATGGAAAACTAAAGGAAATACTTCTAGAAAACATATATGAGATGTATCAATTGAGACACTGGCATCCTTTGTTCTCGATGTTATGCTTCAGGAACTGGCAAAATAGTCAAAATACCTACAAAGATTGACTCAAAACGGCTTTTGAATCAAAACAAGATACTTTTCCAGGAAGCACAAACTATCTGTGTTTTAATTAAAGCCACCTCCAAGGTTTAAAGCATCCAATTTAATTCTTGTCTGCACAAGAAAATCTGTGTCATTTAGCCAAGCAACATTTGGATGGTTTTACACAAACTAAAAAGACCTCCACGAACATGCCTCTAACATTCATTAAGTGTTTGCTTAAATCAGTCTGGCACATAGCAACCCTTCACTGAGGTACCTTCCTTTCAGCATGCCTCTGCAAGTTTATTAGCTTAGCCTGTCAATTTAAAATTGGACTTTTTAAATGGCGCAGTGTCTCCGTAGTTGAAGTCTTGGGAATGACAGGAAGTTATTGCAGGTAGGCAGTTACCCCCCAAACAGCCACTCATGCATATTCCTTCCCTGTCAAGCAGCAAGAGGAGTTACTGTTGTCCTGCTCCATGGCAAGAGAGGCTGGAGCAGGAATGTGAGCAGTCTCTGTAGCAAAGCTGGTAAGATATAACTTGTCAGTCATGGACATATTCAGTCTCAGAAATGCAGAACTTGCAATGCCACTACTGCCATGAGACAGAAAACCACGAGAGCTCATCTGCTCCCAGCTGAACTTTGAGCCACAAAGACATCAAAGACCTGTGAGCACTGTGGGGTAGCAGCTCTGGACTCCTCCCTGGCCTGCACAACTTCTTCTTGCTCCCCCTCTAAAGCACAGAGCAGGCAGCAGCAAATCCTGCATCAGGGGTCTCCAATCCGTGTCAGCAGTGCAAAAGCTGATTCACCCCTGAGCACTGTGTTCCAGTTTCAAACATGCAAAGGATCAGACTGCACAAGAAAGGGCTGAGATACAACACATAAAACACATGTTTACAGGCACTTTAATCCATGCTCTACATTTCAGTAACACCATCAGTTATTCAATCTACAGATTTAGCATATTTTCACATCTCAGGGAATAAACTCAGAAGTTCCTGCATGAAAAGATCAGAAATTTAGTAAGCTGAAGTAAAATTTTGAATGAAACAGTACAATCAGCTTCCTAATTTTCCACCTTTTCTGCTGCATATTTCTAGTTTTTACAGAGTTTTCAAACAGAACATTTACACTAATTCTTACACAATGCTGACTCATATGAGAAACATGCTAGAATGTGGCTGAAGGATGTGGTGCATACAACTCTCTTACACCAAGAGAGCTGAACAAATGCTTTTACTCTTGCTGCAAAACCCTGCTTGAACAGCCAAGACCTCACCACTGACAGTACTTTATACATTAACACAGTAATTGCAACAGCAGATGCTTCCATCTCCAGAAACCACCATATGTTTTGAAAAGAAACCTTAGATAAGAAGACAGTTTATCTACCTCCCACACTCTAATAGGGATTCAAACAGACTTCACCTCTGTAATACTCTTTGAGAAGGGAAAATCAAATTCATTTCTGCACTTGAAACAGAAGAACATACTTTTACTCTGCAACAACAAGTAGTATCTCTCCAAAATGAATGGCACCAAAGGAAATTGCTTGATTTTGGGGATACCTTTAGCTGCAGTATCATCTACCAGGCAGATGCAACTTTTTAGGAAGTTGATAAACAACAGTCACAGAAAGAAATGATTGTAATCTTGGAAGTTTTACTTTTTCCTTTCAGTGGAAGTCTCCCTTTACTTTTCTGCTTCAAGTTATCAACACACAGCTGCCACACTGCCAAACTCAGTCTGCTCTGAGTGCAACCGTTCTACAGGACTGTCAAGGAATGTCACCAAAGAACCATCCTGCCTCTGTTCTTTTCACCCCCACAGTACCCTGCTCTTTCTCACTGGAAGATCCCAAATCCCCACTTTCACTATCTGCTCTGACCCTTCTAACCTCATCCATGTGACCCCCATACCACAGGCACACCTTATACCTACCAGTAAAAACTTGAGTTTTCTATCACTTATTGTGAGGAAGCCTATTTTCTGTAGATAAATTTTCAAAATACCAATAATTTATCTTTATTCCCCTTGCCCTGTTGTTTCCAGCCTTTCTGCCATCTCAGCTGCTTCAATCGCACCTACTGTTATTTTACATCACTATAAAAATGATCAGACTACCCATTCTCATAAACTACAGTCACACAGAAGCTTTGCATTAACTCTGTCCAGTGCTACTCCTGCAGTATTAATTTGCATCCTCTGAGAATGTGATTTGATAGTAGAAGCCAGGCCACAGGCCCTGAAATCTGCAGTTAGACTCAGACTCTCTTCCAGCAGAACAAATGCCACTTCCCCTGCTGGCATCCTCATCTGAGGCTGGGAGACGAAGGCTCATTAGAGCTGCACTGTTATTTCTTTCCTTCCCTGCTGCACAAGAGCTCCTAAAACTCTGCAGGAGCTTATCTTACCCAGAGATGGGAAAAAGCTTATGCAGAAGGCATGCAGTTCTTCAGAGAGAGCTCTAGCAGGGGAGGCCAATTGCTTGTTAATCAAAAGCCTCTTATCTGGAACCACCTGGACATTTATGCTGTTCTAAAATGAGGCCTAGGAATCCCAGCTGGACTATTTCACATATTTAGAGGTTCTCTATGGGGTAGCATGGCAGAAACATACTGGTAGGAAGAGGCTGGTACCATCCTTTCCTGGGCATAGCCTGTATTTGGATCAGCTTAAGCTAATCAGAGATACCCAAGAATAGTTTCCTATTAAGATGACATCTATATGAAAGGAAAAAAAAAAGCAGATCCTAGTTCATAAAGCGTGCAAGATTACTTAATGTAATTTACAGACTACCAGACTACCCTTTTTTAAGGGAGAAGGGATTTGATCTTATGTCGAAATACATTTTCCAGGGAAAAACAAAGCATGTTAACAGAGTGCTAACAACCCTGCCCACCTGCGCAATTACTGTGCTGGCACTGAGAGATTTCACCCTCCCTTTGAACAGAAAGCAATGCTCCAAATACCCCGGACCAAATGAAGAAAACACTGTTTACAGCAACAAAGCCAGGGCATGAGATATTATTTTTTTCTTTGGTATAGTAGGGGCTGCACTTTAATTACATAATTAAAGTCCTGTAGGATCTACTGCAGCTGTCCTGCAACAGATATTAAAACAACTCAGGATACAGCTTGGCAGAGATGCTGTAATAGAGAGCATCAGTGTTCTAATTACTTTCAACAGCAGTTTTAAGGCTGACACCCGTGACAAAGTGAACAAAAGTGAAACAGCTGTCTGGAAAGGTGGATTCTAAACACAATGTTTGCTTCCAGTACTACATTACAGCAGGGAATTCTGACCTGCTAAGCCCCCCACTGCCAGCAGCACAGGACTTTTAGTGGCTTATTCAGATCCGTCTGCTT
>QUSF01000003.1:4707387-4813970 GCA_003676055.1 Chloebia gouldiae | reverse complement strand
GTGTGCGGCTTTCACTCCTCTGCTCCCCCAGATTTGCTGTGTATGTCTCTGCTCATCCCAGCGGGTCTGGCAGCTCTCTGTGACGATTAAAGCCTTTTCTAGCCCCTCGAGGTATTTGTTTCGTGGCTTTTTGGCCTTAAATGGCGCCATGGAAGTACAGAGTGACGGAATTGTTTGGGTCCCATCCAGCCCAACCTTGCCAGGTCAGGTTCACATGTCACAGGAATGTGTCCAGGTGGATTTGGATCCAGTGAGGGGAGACTCCATGACCTCCCTGGGCAGCTGTTCCAGTGCTCTGCCACCCTCAATGTAAAGGTCTTAGTCATCTTGAAGTGAAAATTCTTATTTTAGTTTACAGCCATTGCTCCTTGTCCTGTTGCTGGGCACCACCGAAAAAAGTCCAGCACCAACTTCTTGGCACCCACCTCTGAGATACTTTCATGTATTCATGAGATCCCTTCTCTCATGTTTTAGACTAAACAGTGCTTCTGCAATCTCCCCTCATAAAAGAGATATTCCAGTCCCTGTACTTGTCCAACAGCTTTGAAGGGGGAAAAAAGGTGTGTAGGTCAGGCTGATGGAGGATGTCTGGGCTGACCAGCCATGGGTCCCTCATCCTATAGTTTGAGTTGCTGTGTGGAGTCTGAGGAGGTGCTTTCTTCAGCTGGAAGAGGGAGATAGCAGAGGAAAATCTACCACAACTACACTGAAATAACCTGAGATTGGCAGTTAATGTGCTTCCACAGCAACAAGACTCCCCTCCTCACAGGTGGGGAGTCATGCTCAAGCCTCAGATCTTTGGTATACAGAATAAAAGGTTAAACCACTGGCTTGCTAAACCCACCACCCTACAGATCCATCTTTGTGCAGGACCGACTTGGCAGGTGTCGTTTCTTCAGGCAAAAGGGTGAATCAGAAAGGCATTTTGGGCTTGTAAACCCTGGTGAGGTTTAAGAACAAATTTAATGTCAGATTTGCACAGCATAGTCAGGACTGGGAGCTTATTTTATAAATACCCAGATTACAGAACTTGAGCTCCTGAGTGGCACTTTGAAGATGGCAGCTTTTATTTTATTGAAGTGGAAATTAAACTAGGTTGACATATCCAAGCCCATTCTTTGGTGGATATTGCCCCCATTATCTGGAGATTATGGCAAGGTACTTTATAATAACAAAAAATAGAGCAGAACCCAGAACCTGTCAAAGAGCTGTAGCTGCAGCACTAGAGTACAGAGGGCAAAAAGGCAATCCATAATCAGGAGCTGCAGTGAGAGAAAAGGGAGTTAGAGCCTGTGGAGGGGTTAGTAGGTGGATGGCAAGGAGGTAGCAGGGATCAGGATGAAAGCAAGGTGCAGTTAAATGAGATAGCCACAGAGTCAGCCTCCCTCCTCCCATCAGACAGCTTTTAAGAATTCCTGCTTCATAATTGCTAACATGCACCTTTGATCTCTCTCTCATAATAATTTAACCCAAGGACTGCAAGTGTTGTTAAGCTCTTTTAGGTAAAAGCAACCTCAGCATATATGATATCTGTTTTCTGCAGAGCCATTATCCTGAAAGTCCTGATTTGGCCAGTTGTTGCCCACCTTGTAATTCCAGCTATTTAATCTCTTTTAATTCTTATTGATAAGAATTTCCCTGGTGCTTGTATTATCATTTTATTAACAGAATTAATAAACCTATACTTTTTTGTGTCATTTACTGTAAGGTGTTTGAGACGTGTTTTCCATCTCAAAATTCCTGATAATGATAATCTGTCCAACCCAATTGCTTAATAAGATCTGTGATAACTCCTTAGTGTTAACTAATTGACCCACTTCCTATGTGCTCACAGCAAGAGGCAAGAACTCTTAAAAATCCTGGCAAGAAGCCATAACCCAATTTAATCCTGTGTCAATGTGGATTGGGGTCAAAATTTGGGTTTCATAGGTGCTCAAGCACTGAAATTTCATTTCTGTTGTTGACATGTGTTGGACACAGAAAGTAAACAAGAGAAAAGGACAGTCAGCTACAAAAGATATTATTTCAATACTGTCTCTTTCCTTAGATTGACCCATCCACTTTGTGAAAAAGGAGGCAAATGTCCCCAAAACCAAACAGAATTAATGTGTATTGTTTTTCCAAACCCAAATTGTTCAGAAAAAATATCTCCAGCTGATGTGTAGTGCTTGTTGAGCAGCTGTGATAGAGAAGACTGGAGGAAACTCCACGTATTCTTTCAATAACTGGGAGGACTTGCATTTGTTTCAGTGGTTTTTTGTTACAATTTTTTACCTGTCTGTGTTGGGCAATTTATGTTACAATTGTTAGGCTGTCTATGACTGAAGTCAGTCGGCATATCCCCTAGTAGAGTTTCTAAAAGATTCTGGTTTTGAATGGCATAGAAAAGCCCTTGCAAGTGCTGGAGAGTTTATTTGGAGTGTTTGAGGAAACGGGACATTTGTCTAGTTGCTCTCAAACCTCTTCCTTCCTATTGTTACTTTTGCTGAAGACCACTTGACGTGTGGTCTTTTTTTTGCCTGATTTCCCAAGGAAATAAGGTCAAATGACAACTTAGAATATGTGTATGTGTTTATCTGTTCTGCTGTCTCAAGTACTTCTGAAATCTTGTGCCATATGTATCAAATTTGACAGCGGGTGTAGATCTCAAAGGGATTGTATTCTAAATAGCTTTGCAAAAGCAGATGTCTGAATAGGAGACACTGTTATTCACCACCAAGGAAAAACCTGTAGAACAAGGTCATCCCACATACCCTTACATTTATTAGGAGCACTCAGGAAAGAATCTATGGAGCTCTTGTGGCTCATCTGTTGAAGGCATCAATTTTGTGCTTTGGAGCAGGTAAAAAGGCAAAAAGGATGTTCAGTACATTAAAACCGGAATACAGAACAAGATGGGAAGATTTGTAAAATCAAAAATGCTTGCACATCTTGAATATTGTTTGGAATTCTCCCCAAAGCACCAAGAAAGGTACAGAGAAAAGCAATGAACTGATTGGAATTGCTCCCTTAAAAAAAAAGTGTTTGAATATTCTTGAATGGTTTAATTTGGCAAAAGACCATGAAGGAATGTGAATGTGATAGTGGTCAAAAAACCTATTGTAACAGAAAAAGTGAATTCTGTTTTTCTTATAGCATAAGATTTAGATGTCCTGAGTGAAATTTCCAGGCAGTAAATTTAAAATAAAAGAAAGTTTTCTCTAGAGTTACAGTTGTAAATTGCTGCAAGTGTATCGGAGAGGCCAAAAGTATAAATATTCTCAGGAGTGGATTAGAAATGGAAATGAGAAAAATGTCCACTGAAGCCTCTTAAGCATAATGCTAATGCAGCTGCCAGCTAAGGAAATCTCCAAATGAAGGGGTGGATTCAGCCAGCAGATTAAGGCACCTAAATTTGGTTTTCCATGTGTAGGTGTCTCCATGTGAACCAGATGTCTAAGCTCCCCTTATACTCAGCAGAGAATTAATGTGGGATTTAGTTACATAAATGCAGGCACCAAGTGCCAATTCAGGCACTGAGGAGTTTTCTACCTGGCCTCCTACTCCAAGAAGCAGCAGGTATCCTAAAAAGCCTGTTCTGGCTGAAATCTCATGTGAAAGTTGTTGATACCTCAGTCCACCCCACTTGTCACTAGCACAGATGGTTGGAAGCTGAACCCTGCTCATGGTTGCATGGCAAGCTGTTCAGACCACCTCAAGGTAGATAAATCAGTGTATCCTGAACAGCTGAATAGCTCCTTGCTCCATCAGCTGTATTGAGTAGTTCTGTATTGACTGTAGGAGGAATTTGCATGCAGATGAAGACATTTTCATAGGGACACTTCAGTCTAGGTGTCAGAACTTGTATGTTTTGCCAGGCTGTACGGAGGGAATATTGCTTAGCTTTTCATGCTTTCTCCTGAAGTTTCCTTAGCTAGTCAGACCACTGAGTTGATTCATCAAGTACTTATTTAGGGGAAGAATCCAAAAGATTATGTATGAAAAGCCATCCTAAAGTACTCAGATCTGCTGGTAATGGGGCTCATGTGAAGGATTAGTGACAGTGTGTTTGTATCCTGGTGCATGGATATGGGGTGACACTTGGAACACAGCTTCCCTCAGCCTGGAAGACACCCAATGGCCAAGAGTTCTGGGGCAGCCACAGGTACTGCTGCTGACACCCAGAATGGCCAATTCCTAAGCCATTAAATCCTGTAGCTGAAAGGGATTTTTTTTTTTCCCACAAAGGGAAATCGACACTGATTTGGTTGTTGAGAGGCTTTGCATGCTGTCGTCTGTAAATCAGACCAGTTAGGTCTTGTTAGAGTAGCACAACTTGTCTTAGAAGAATTTAGGCCAATATTCAGGGCAAAGAAATCAAAAAGAAGGGTAACTAGAGAAGCCAGATGAGAATTAAATGAGTTTTGGAAAGCTAAATTGTTTTTTTCCTCAGTCTCTCATGCTTCAAATTATTTATATTTTTTTGTTGGAAATACAAAACTTTTAGTACTAATGCTGTCCTCTGGGGCTGATGAAAGTTGTAACAAAACAAGTCAGCAAGCTCAAGAGTTTGTTTTTTGGACATCCTAAAACAAGCTATGAAGCTTTTTTCAAACTTCATTGGTCATCAGCTGTGCTCCTACATATTTGCTATTTACTGACAGAATGCTTTCATAGTGCAATAAATAATAATAAATGATAAATAAATAATAATAATAAATAATAAATTCTTCCTTCTAGCATTACTGGTGTCAGGAGAGCACTGTACTCTCAAATATCCTGCTCATACAGAGATGAGAGCAAACCTAATAAGTTAAAATAAACAGGTTCTGTCCCTTTTCCCATACACAAGATACAGATAAGATCTACAAACCAGCTAAATATATTAACCCATCCTAATGAAGCAGGAAACAAGTAGTAGGCTGGAATGATGAGTATATGTGATGTGGCCCTAAATTCTGCAGGAATATGAGGAAGGAGCCAGTTGTGTTACATACAGTGCCTGGGAGAATTCACAGATCTAAGGATTTTGCTAAGAGTTATTTTCTCTTAGCAAGGATTGCAGTACTGAACATACAGAGTAATATTGTCATGCTCTCTTGAATTCTCTTCACATTTTTGTCCTTCATTTCCAGCCCAAGGCTGTATTATTTTTCTGAATTTCTTAGCACTTTTATGTTCTGCAGAGTCTCTCCAGGACTGTGGAAAAGTTGTATTTTAACTTTGAGGTGTTGTTGACTAAATTTCATCTGTTTTTCGTGTTCAGAAGTTCTCACTCTTAAGATCTTTGAGTGAGATGCTACATTTTCTAGAATTTCTTTTTACTGAACTAAAACTTTCCTTGGAATCTGTGGAGGGAGGTAATTGGCCAAACATTCTGTCCAGTGTTGCTCAACTGTGCTCAGATCACTTCAAGGGCTCTGGAGTCTGGGCCAACCTGGGCTGATTTCTTTTCCACTTTGGACTGTTTTGCAAAGTTTGAGAATGAAAACAATCCCATAAACCCAAGAAATCTCATAATTGAATTGGCTTTTTACCAGTGAGCTATATTACAACTCTACCAAGAGTTTCCTTCCATCATTGTTTCAACTCCCTGATAAGAAAAGGAAAAAAGTTTATTTGCAGAGGAGTTCAGTCTCATTATCTCCTTTTTACAGATGTGGAAGTTAAGCACAAAAAGATGAAGTTGTTTGTTCCTGGTCATCCAAGAAAGTGGCAGACAAAAAAATAGAAGTGAGTCCTTCAGTGCTTTTTCTGTTGCATCACTCTGTCTTCCTGTTTTGATGAACACTTCTAAAATGTCATTTTCTTAGGTAAGTATGTGAGAAATATTCAGACTTCCTGAACAGTCTGACAAAACCTTTAGTTATGTCACATAAACTGAGGTTACATAGAGTTCAGACTGAGACTAGGACTCCAAGTGAATTGTGGCATTTCTGTTACACAGGGTTTGTTGTTTTTTTTTGTTTGTTTGTTTGTTTTGTTTTTGGTTTGGTTTGGTTTGGTTTGGGTTGGTTTTTTGGGTTTTTTTGTTTGGTTGGTTGGCTGGTTGGTTTTTTTTTGGTAATTTTTTCCTCATAGGAGGTATAATCTTTCATCAAAAGATATCTCAGCCTGTAGCCCCAAATCTGTTGTACAGCAGGATTCTGAGCCTCTTTGCTTTTTCATACTATAGGGTTTTTTCTGCATTCTCAGGACTGGGCTTTCACTTTCCTAGAACTGAGAAATGCACAAAAAGGATGTATGTGTAACAAGGAAAGGGTGACTATCCAGTAATACTCATAGTTCCATTTTGGATCTATTTTTCCATTGGTTTTTTAAAAGTATTCTGATTTGCACTAACTGGGTGTAGTTCCTGCTTCCCTGTAGCAATTTTAATCACAGTCATACCCTTCTTCTTTTTCTTCTATTCTCCCCTCCAATTTCTCTTTTTTTGTCTGTTTCAATAACACATCCTAAAAAAATTTCACAACTTGACAACTTTGATGAGCAATCGGACAGTGATTTACAAATTTGTAATTCAGGAGTAGTTGTGTTTCCTACCTTATGCACATGTGAGAAACTGCAGAGAAAATTATATTCCTGTAGCCCAGAGGACAAGAATTAGGAGACATGACTGTCCCTTGAGGTGTTCTCTCCATAATTCTGGATTTTTTTTTGATGTCTTCATTTGTTATATACAGTATGTTGATAAAATTCTTAGTCCCACAGAATGTGCCTACTTTATCTGTTTAGATAAACCACTTGCAGTCAAACACAGTTTCTTGTTGGGCAATTAAATATCACTACAAGCAGGAATGCCTGACCTCTCTTAGAATTCTCAGGCAAATTGAAAGCAAAACAAGAAAAAAAATTGCTATCAGCAAGGTACTCTTTGTTGCACCACTAACTTGTGGTGAACAAGAGAAATATGTTAGAGTAGGCTGTAAAAACCAGTATTTCTAAAATGCAAGTTTTTGAAGTGTTATAGACTTGATTTCAATAAATGATAAAAACAAAATTAAGATTTCTAATTGGTCTTTACAGTAGCCAAGAGCTGTGCAGTTGCATGTAAATTTACTCCTTATTTTAGCATGAACAAGACTGATATGATTAAAATGCTGAAGGCAATTTTGGGGCCTGTTAAATTAAGTGAATGACTGCAGGAAACCATTACTTCACTATCTGAAAATGCCAAGCTCTGAAAGAAGCTAACTGCCTAAGGAAAATTGTGAAATTGGAAGATAAATACTACAGAAATTTATCTTGAAGAGACATTGTGCTATTCTAGGGAATAGCATGTTAATAGCAGGAGAATTCTGTGTGAGCTGTGAGATGCCCCCTGGTGTATTTCTGCTGAGACATTTTACATGGTCAGAGCAGGAGAAACCACCAGGATAGAAGACCTGAAGTGTTGATAGAGCATAAGAAAGTGCAAAAGGCACAGGAAGCTATGTAAGGACACAAATCTGCAGAGGAGGGATTGGTAGCAATGCCATTTACCTCTAACTGCCATTTACAAGAAGCATTTGCTGTAAGCTACTCAGATTTAAGTACCATTTTCAGTAGTAGGGGTTAGAGGATGCTATGTGGTGATGGGGATCCAGCTGGGGAAGGGGTCAACAGCATTTTATGGATGCTATAGATGGAAGGGAGGTTGGAGAGGCTTTGATAAGCCCCAGAGAAAGGAGTTCCTTTCTTCACTGTGATGTCTCTGATAGAGAGCATTGTGAGGGTTATGGGGATTCCCAAACTTGCCTGTGCAGCCATATGTCTGAATTCCTCTCACCACAAATCCCAGTATACTCTGTCTTCTTCCTTCTTCTTTCCTAGAAAATTTTACTTTTTTGGGGCTACTGAGAAGAAGAAAAAGCAGGGAAGGGACAGGAGAAAAGGAACTATTTGAGCAGAGGGGAAGGGAAGAGTAGAAACCCAAGAGGAAGGCTTTATAGAGCAGGGATTTCTGTTCCTGTTACTGGGGTCAGAAATCACTGCTCCCAAGAACCAGTGCTCTGCCAGTAATGCCTGCTCCTCTTGCTTACAGGGACAGCAGTGGCTGGGAAGGTAGAAATCAAGTATGGCCTGTGTGCCTGGATGTTTGTGTGTAATCCAGAGCCCTGAGCAGAGTCCCTGTGTCCCAGGGAGTGGTGCAGTGACTACTGGGACATGCTGTTAGAGCAGCCCTGGATTTCAAGTAAAGTGTCATTTGTTACAGAAATGCTAGTAAGTAGCAGTAGTATCTTGAATATGATAAGAAGAGAAAGAAGTGGAAATATTTCAAGGTCTGAGATTAGGCTGGTTGGCATGCAGAGGATTTAGAAAAGCCAGGATTTTCTTGGAATAGTCTTGTCAAGGAAGAGAGGAAAAAAAATGTGATAGGGGTAAGAGAAATTAGACTTCTGTTGCCTCTAAATTGGTATGGATGGCTCTTCTCCAAACTTAAGTGGCAGTTCTAGATGCTAGGAAGTTGTTCTGTGGTGTTTATTATCCAGAACTTTTCAAGAAATAAAGTCACATAAACCATAAGGACCTAAATATGTGTAGACAAGAGCAGAATCAAAAGCAGGTGATTCTAAGAGTTTGGGGTGGAGCTCCTGCACTATAAATTACCTGTTTATAACTGGAATTTAGTATTTGCAACTCTCTTTTGGAGGATGACAAAAAACTGTATCTATTTCTTAATTCAAGAAGAAAAAGAGTATTATAAACTATTTTCATAAGTAAATTAATCCATGCCCTTGTGATGGAAAAAAAAAGTATATAATTTTGTATCATTAAGAGAAAATACCAGTGGTTGAGCCGGGTATCTAATTTTAATGTCTACATATTTTGGAGATTTTTTACTAATGAAAGCTTTGGTTCTTTTCTGGATTAAATAAGTGAGGACAGGGAAGTGAGGAAATGAAGGCAAAATCCCTTTGAACAGATCAATACTGGCTGTAACAAAATTTCATTTCAGCACTTCATTGCATAAACATCTGTTGTAAACCAAACAATCCTGGTGGTGTTCTTACAGCCTTTGTTGCCAAAAGAAAGAAGATAAAAATTTCAGATTGTAATGAAAGCCTCCACTTCTTATCATCACAAGAATAAAGCCTTAAAGATTTGACAAATACATAAAATGATGGCTCATCCTACAGAGTCAAATTAAAAATAAAAAATAAATGAAAAGAGAAAGGGCAATAACTTCTAGTATTTTTTTAACAATGCCATTCTTCTAATTTTACAAAAACCAGCTCCGGGTTTTGTTAGTGCTCAGGCTGGTAATGCTGAGCATAAGTCCCAAATATCTTGTCTGGCAGTGGACCAGTTTGAGTTAAACCAAAATATATTATCCATTCTCCTAAATGCAAGCTTCTGCTGCACCAGATTTTGAAACCAAGTTATCTGAGAGTTACAAAGCAATACCAGATGGTGACTGTAGGTTGGCTGGAATTTGTGGTCTCTCTCGTCTTGCCACATGTTTCACCACTTGCAATCTACTAAATTATATTGTTCAGTTATTTGTCTCCTTGGCTCAATATTCCCTTTCTTTCGTGTTGTGGACTGGTGCAATTCTTCATGGTTTCACTAGGTGGGTCCCCACAACAGTGCACTGGGGAAGCAAACTGTTGAGCAGTCTGAACACACTCAGGTAACTTTATCTTGCAGTCAGCTTTATTCACACTTCCTTTGGCAGAACTTCACTACACCACGTGTTTTGATGTACAATCTGGTGGTCACTGTGTTGGGAAGTTGTTAGAAAGGGGCTGTGTCTTCCTAGGACTATTACATCTCAAACTTACCTATTTCAAATTGAATTTAATACCAGTGTAGAGTTTTTGATAGCCAGTTAGGTTCAGTCCCATCAATTTTCCAATTATTTTGCCTTTCAAAGGTTGATGAAAAGCTGGTGATCAGCAGCATTACATATATCCTTCATTTTCAAAATCACATCAATTTTAATGCTTTGATAATTTTTATATTAGTCAAAAACAAACAAAAAATACTTTCCATGTGTGTGCAGTATTAATTTGATGCCTTCAAGATATAGGAATAAAGCAACACACTTTCAAGACAATATCAAGACTATTACTATCAGAGGTATTATAAAGGCTGGTCTTTACTGGAGGCCTCCAAGGGGCAGATATGGAAAAGTGCCCACCCCACATAGGGTGAATGCAGTTCTATAAATTTAGCAATTTAGCAAAATTGCCAAGAATCACCAATTATGAGCATAAGTGATGAAGTATTTCCCCCTTTTTGCTTCCACAACTTCTGTAGCCCCCTTTTAGATAGGAATTTAAATTTTTATGAAAATGTGTCTCAAAGAGCTGGTTTCAACCTTGGCTCCAAGAGAGCCAAGATAGGACAGGGGCCTTGGACCCAAGGAGTTTGGAGCCTCTGGAATGTGTTTTGTCTTTCTGCCTGTCAGGGTAGGGAAGAGGTAGTGAAATGTATTGGAGCTAGCTACAGATACAATAATAGGCTACAGAGCTACAAGTCTATGTGTAAAGAATATAGAGAATATATAAAAGCAAAAAAGGCAAAAATCAGTTTGCTATAATTCTGTATGTAAAGAATATACAGAATATATAAAAGCAAAAAAGGCAAACATCAATTTTGCATCAACTGACTAGTGTTATAGACTTTTTAGCTACAATCTTCATACATTTTCTTTCTGAGTGTTTTATATGTGTATATTTAACATGGAAAAGTATTTACACCCTAGACCTGACCAAGACAAAACCCAACACAAAGCTTCAGACCTCTGTATCCAATAATGTCCCATAGAGACGAAAAGGGAAAAAATAAATCATATGTTAACAATATTTTTCATGTCCATGGTACTTTGAGTGAGGAGGCAAGTGGCTTCTTTACTGTCTCAGATTGTGTCTTCACCCTGAAAAGAGAGAGGATCCTTTAATCTGCAGAGAGCTCTGTACTGTCATGTCCTGGCTGTTTCTGACCTTCAAACTTGTACACTTAAACTCATGGCTCCTTATTGTGTAGTCTGTAACACTAATTTAACTTAGTTAACTCTTACTCTGGGAGACTTCTCTAAGGATAAGTTCAGTGCCCACTTCTCATATCTTGACACCTACAGGAAAAAATCAAAGCAGACAATTTCCATTATGGTGAGGTTTGGGATTTTTTTTCTTCCTCCTTTGCTCCCCTCTAAGTGTATCTATTTTATCTTCTTATTTGACATGATTAGACAATTCATGTAGAAGTCTATAAAGAAGCACCAATTTGGATTGAACTAAAGGTTTTATTCCTTGTGATTTATGTTTAAAGGGCAAAGAAAGGTTTAGAAAATTTTTACATTATGTATTACAGAGATAAACTGAAAATTAAAATTGATTGTTTTCTTGCTCAGTAACCAACTTGCATTAAATGAAATTCATAATTATTATTGACTATATTTAAAGTCAGAAATCTTGTTTTTTCAAATGGAAGATGAGAAAGGCTGTCACAGCACACATAAACATGGTAGTATTTTATGTCAAAGATCTGGCTCAAAAGTCATCTGCAGGAGTGACTATAACATCTGATTTCCTGTTTTTAGCAACTAGGTAGATAGAACCTTCTATGTTTTACCCAAACTAGTTTTAATAGTCTCCTTCTCCTCATTTTGATGGCAAGACCCAACCTGGAAAAAAATAGTCTCTGTACTGTTTTAGTTGACTTATGTGTCTAAATGAAAGTTATGAGCTCCAGTAGTTATCTCTCCATTATCATACTTGCATTGGTTACAATCCCCCTTTTTCAGCTGGGGTCCAAATCTTCATTTAGTGAAAATGCCCTAGGTCCAAACCTCCATTTGAGTGCAAATGCTCTAGGAATCCAGGGCAATGAGGAGTGATGAGAATTTCAATAAAAGCCTGATACAGATTTGGATAGAGCTTGTGTGTCTGAGTCAGGAGTCTTGATGTACATAGGGGGATCTCATGCTTTCCTGGATTAGGGCCACCCTTCTGTGTCCCTGGGCAATGACCGGAGTGTGCTGGGAGTGCTCATCATTCCACTTGCAGACTAACAAACCACACAGCCAGAAACACTGTATGAGCTTGGTTTGCTCACATTTGTCTGGCACCATCATTTCTTCTGGGAAAATGGCAAAAGCAAATAGCAACTTGTCTGTTTGCATGTGGGTGTGAGCCTCCTGAGAATGCAGAATTTGGCACTGTGCACAAGCGAAGTTCAAACGTCCTCAAGCTATGAGTTGTTGACATCCTCTCTCAGAAATGACATATAAAATACTTTAAGCAGTTTTGGTGCTACCTTATCTCAACATTGCCTTCAAAACCTATCATGATTCCCAAGTCACCAAATCACCCTGACCGGGGAAATGTGCTTTCAGCAAAGGGTGTTAACATTTGCATTGTCCCACTTGTCTGCAGGCAGAGGGTAACAGTGCTTACAGCCTCTTCAGGATCCTGGGAGAGAAAAAGCAACTCCATTAAATGCTTGTGTCTTGCTGCCCCACAGTGGCTGTGTTTACAAAAGGAATAATCCCCACAACAAAGGCAATGGTGAACACTTCAAATAGTGGTAGTTTCTCAGTGAGGTTATAACTCTGCAAAACAGACATTGCATTTACATGTTTCTGTGTTTACTAGGCTGAGTTTGGATGCAATTAAGCATGGCTGGTGTTATCACACTTATGCTACCAGTGATGGACCTGTACTCCTTTAAAGAGGTAGAGAAGTGCCAAGTATCAGTCTTGTAATGAAATCAGGGGAAGGTAAATACACCATCCAAATATTCCAAGGCCTCTTGAGGCTGAGAGTCAGCAAGCAAACCTTGGCTACACCACCAAAAATGTGAGTTGTTAATAGAGGATTCAAGTGGTAGGCATCCTCTGGGCTACAGCAGGATTTAACAAATACCTGTGAATGAAATGTTCAAAAGGACTCCAAGGCAAAGCTTGACTGCAACTTGGAGTGTGCACAGAGGGAAAAGAGAAAGCAGTCCAGGATCATGTTACTCATCTGATTGCAACTGGGCTCTGTTTTCAGCACTGCCCCCAGGGCTTTACCTGGTCTATCCAAATAAGTCTGCACTTCCCACCCTGCAATCATTCATACATAAACAACTCTAAATACTTTTCTGACTGTTCTGCCAGTTTCAGCTCTTCTTGCTTATTCAGTGCCTACTCTCCTGCCAAAACAACAAACTGAGCTCATGTGGGTTGTGGTTGGGGGCAGAGGCAGGCAACAGTGGTCTGCCCATTTCCTTTGTTTTCAGTGCTTCCCTTTGGCCTTTCCTTGGGTAGAATCCAAGGGATGGATCATTGCTGGTTCCATCATGATGCAGACGGAACAGACATCACTTGTCAAACAATGACAGCTTTATGAAGCTTAACAATCTCAGCCAAAGTCTTGATGCTATCATCAGTCATGCCTTTCTTCCCAGTCCCTGCAGGTGACTGCAGCTGGCAGCAGATCTTTTGACAGTCAGATTCTCTATGTTATCTCTTTTGGACCAAACCTGTAAATAATTAGATAGGAAGATCTGGGAAAGAGATATGCTGTTTCAAGGCATAAATACCATCATGCTGAGTGCTACAGAAAGCTTTCATTTAATTTAGTTTGATTTGGTTCAAATGTGGTCATCTGGTTTGGCCTGCAACTACGATTTCTGTAGATTTATGCTCAATTTCTTCTTAGACCAGTGACTGTCATATACAAATCATTTCACTGTACCTCCATTCCTCAGCTCTTCAGTGGGAATAAGATGTTCTTAAAGAAAATGGAGATAGAGAGTGATGGGATAAGGAGTTTGTGAGATTTTCTGATTTTCTAGTAATAGAGATCCATATACATAGCTGAAACATACGGCTGAAATGCCAACAGTCTGTGCTGCTAACAACAAAGAAATGTGGAGAGTATTGCTGGTACCCTGACATCAAATCATGTGTTCTAGCCCATGGAGAAAGCCAGACCATGCAAAGTTAAAACTATTTAAGCTTTCAGAGATCAAGTGAACTTAAGTTTTGAGTACTCTGTCTGACAAAGTCACTGTGATGGTGACAATTATAAGGAAGAAATGTTTTACAATGAGGGTGGTGAGGTACAGGCACAGGCTGCCCAGAGGGGTGGTGGATGCCCCATCCCTGGAAACATTCAAGGTCAGCTTGGATGGGGCTCTGAGCAACCTGGTCTGGTTGAAAATGTCCCTGCTTGTTGCTGGGGCTAGATAAGCTTTAAAGGTTCCCTCCAGCAACCCAAAGCATTCTATGACTGTGTGCTTTAAAGAAGTTTAATTCTTCGATTTCCTTTTAGCCAGTTGTGACAATGACTCAGAGCTTCATTTTAAGTCATAAAATATTTTTGATAGTCATCAACTTCACCTTTTAATCTGCACGCATTAGCCCAAGGCTGTTTTTTTTTTTACTTCCAACAAACCAAAAACATCCACCTAAATGAAAAAAAAAAAAAAGGAAAAGAACCTTGACTAAGGACACACATACATTCACATTTGCCTTTTTTAATTCTCCCACCCTTTTTCACAAAGGGGCAATTCCAGCTATCTGACCTTTTCTGGGATGTAATCTGGGAGGTGATTTCATTTTTGCTGCAGTAAGAGGAACAGCAGACTCCTAACAGCAACAGCATCCTGCCAGCTAGTGCTGCCACCAGAGTATCAGCAGGAGCTGTGAGCCTGAGGACAAGCAGCTCCTCAACAGCTACGGATCAGGGGCAGTAAAGCAGCATTAGATGGTTTGACCTATGGCATTTTATGATATTTACTTGGTTCCCAGAAGTCTGGGAGGCTCTGGAGCCCTTGGCATCAGGCTGAGCCAGGAAGATAGATTAACTGAAGGACTCTTACTGTTTTGTCTTGGGTGAGGCCTTGTGGGCAGCCAGCTGTTTTATTTTGTGTATTGCACAAAAGGTTCTTTAAATCTGTGTGTTCTAGGGATGAAGGCTTGGAAGTGAGAGGGTAAACTGGGATTTGTTTTTCTTTACACAGCAACCTTCTCTAGCCAACAATATTAGCAAAAGCAGACAGAAGAGAGAAATTCCCTCGGAGCAATGCTCATGCTCAATTCCCTGTCATGAACAGTTTAAACCAGAAGGGTCAGTCCAATATGGTGCTAAGAGCCTGATTATAAAATTCACTTGCTGCCTGGCCTTGGCTGGTACAGGTCACTGCTGGAGCCATGTAATATGCTGAACATATTGAAGTTCTGAAAGTCAGGATTCAAAAGTGGAACACTGTAGCTGGACTAAAATTATCATCCTTATGTGTACACAGGGAGCTCTGCTGACTTCAGTGAGAGAAAAGTATTCACCTGGAATTAAATGCTTATCTGTTTGCAGATAGTAGATAATGGGTGTCTGAACAAAACCAGGAGACACTGTGGGCTCAGTGATATTTGTGTAAACCACACGCAGTGGGCTTTCTTAGCTCATCCTTTTATAGTGCCATGCTCTTGTAACACAGTCCTTATTTTTTCACATTTTAAACCAGAAAAATTATTGTATGCTCTCTGCAGTATAACTCTTCCTGCCAAAGCTGCCTTGGAACAGAAGGAAAAGCCAGCTTTGCTTTTCCAGCTATGGCTTTTTAAAACATTTTTGTCTGAATCTGTTAGGCTCCCAGAGAATGTTCCATGGATATGTAGCATATTATGTTATTACTGCAGTCTGTCTGTGTTAAACCCTTTATCATTCCACAGCCCTTTGAAATAGGGAAGGATGGTAAGTCCTGGTTTACAAATGAGAAAACAGTAGCACAGCATTTAACCCCTGTAAGATTTCTCTTGGGCAAAATTCCCACTCAGGAAGAGCCTGTTGCCTTGTTTGTCCTTGCCTCACACCACTAATATCAGGGATGTGAATGAACCACATGGGATTGTGTCCATGCTGGAGACAGGGGCCAAGGAGATATAACCAGACCTGCTCCCACTTATTTCAGTAAAAACTGTGAGCACACAGTACTCTGGAAAGGTGGATCTTAACTGATTTGGAGTAGGCACCCTCTAACTGCTTGTAAGAAAACTGTCAGGGATTTTGCTATCTGTATGCAAGTCTTGACCTGGTTTTGTTTTCTTATGCAGTAATGACAAAAATTAAAACTGATAAACATATTCACAAGTTAATTAATAACTTTCTTAACAGTGTTGGCCTTCAGATTGCCATTAGGAAGTATTTAAGCTCGTAGAGTGGTCTCAGAATTCTTATGCCAGCTTCCTTGCACACCTGTCTGTCTGGAATGATAAAAACTTTGAGGTTTTCCTCACAGCTGTTAAGAAATAGAAACTTTAATGGAATGTGTACATATGTTGTACAGCTAGGTTAAACTCCATAGAGCTAAAAGAAAGTCAGGTCTCAGGTTTCCAGGTTTATATATAGATTTTTTTTCTGATGCAATAAAATGAAAAACAAACCCATAAAGCATGTGGACCCATCCCAAACTGCAGGCGAACACACTTTAAACCCCAAGAAAATGTAAACAGAAAAGTGCTTGTTACCTTCAGGCTTCTGTCCTTGATTCACCCAGGCAGTTCCAAACTGTTTTGGCTTGTCCTGTTAAGTTGCTGGATATACTTAGTAACTGATATCTTACTAATGTATTAAATGAAATATATAATACTAGAGAATCTCACCAGTATAACTAGAGATGTAATTTATATTGTCAGTGTAAAAACTGGCATTGTAATTGTGACTCTCAATCTCCAACCCCTCCATTACTTCACTGTTTGCACTGCTTGGACTAAAACTTGCTGAGCAAGTGTAGCTTTTCACCCCAGGAATTTGTTCTGTCTGCCAGGGGCTTGGGCCTTGCAACTCAGTGGTAGATTTCCCTTGTGACTTGAGTAAGTCCCACAATAAATATTCCAGGAGCTTGCCATTTACCCCCCAAGGAACAGATCCACAGTGCTGAAAGGAGTACTGACTCCATATGCCACCCCTGCAGAATCTGTTTTACCACTAGAGAAGATCTGGAGATAAAATAATACTTAAACCCAGAAGATTTTCAATAATGGAAAAAATTACAAAAATATACAGGATAGGTCACTAGGATTATGTTTGTCAATAAAGCCCTTTCATGGGTGTTCCAACATCTTGTGCAGGGTGACAGACTCACTAGTTTCTGCTGTCCACATCAGATTTGGCTTACCTAGAAAACTTGAGAGCTGCCTTTTTCATGTCCTAGTGATAAAGAGATTACTAAAGTCTGGAATAGCTGTTGTAACCTGAAGCAGAATATCTTGTCACCTACCCCTGATAACACTTTACCTTATCTCTTACAATAGGGCACTCAAATTAATGAAGGAGATAAGGTTATTATTGTACTCTGTAAAAGCCTTATTTTCCTGTTGTACAGTTTGATTAGAACACATTCTTGGTTTCAGTTTTGAATTTGTTTTGGTTTTGGCTGGGTTTTTTTTTCCCTTAGGGTGAAAATTTTTGCAAATCATAGCTTATAAATATATAATGTGCAATTCATAAATAATAAATTATTATTATAATTCCATTTCAAAATACACATGAAATTTGCTCATTTTTTGGAATTCAATGCAATTAAATTTTTAAAAACGTAATGAAGATAAATGGATGACAAAAATGGGAACTGAAGCAGTTGGAAGTTTCAAGTTTCTAGGAACTCTTAATTTCAAGGGCCTTTTTCCTCCTTAGCCCCTGCTTAGCAGAGAGATGGGAGAGTTTAGCCACCAGACATATTAAACACAACACCCAAGTGCTCTTTGGTTTTGTGTGCAGGTTGGGTATGGGAGTGTAGAGCCCTCAGTACACCTCTGCTGTAACCTTCCTCAGGTGTTTTTACTTTGTGTACCTTTGAAATGGAACAGAATAAACACGTCCCCAGCATGGTGTGAAGCCCTGGAACACAGTCCTCCTTGCACTAACATTGCCTGTACCAGACAGAACAGTACAAAGTTCAGGCAGCTTGTTGAAGGCTGAACTGGACTGTTCTGATATGATTTTCTTTATCTTATCCAAAGTCTCCCAATGAGCTGGTGACTCCTGACTGCTTCTTGGTCTCTGGTTCCTTGGTTCAGGCTCTGTCTTCAGGCTGCATGAATCAGTTTGCAGTTCTCTGGCTACTGTTTTCTAATTATCTGCTTATTTTTTCCTCTGGTCATTTTTATCTGTAACTATGTTAGGAATGTTTTGGTTCACAAAACTCTGACTTGCCTTAATCAATCTCAGAATAAAACATTTCTCTCTCACATTTTCCTAGATCTGTCTCTAAATGTAGCCACAAAAATTTTGATTGCTGTGTGTACTTACCCTGGCCATTTTGAATTCCCTGCCACCTCATTTTCTACGCACAAAATCATATTAAACTCATTTGCTGTTCCCCACTTACAACTTCTACATCCTCAAAATGATAACTGGATATTAATTAGCAATTGCAGCTTCACAGGGACAGTCAGATCTGTGGTCAGCACCAGTAGCCTGAAGCAGTAGGTTGTAAATTTGGCCCATGACATTTATTACATATCTTAGATCTGAAAAATGTTCAAATCACAGTTTAAGACCATTACAAACAGTTTGTCCAGACTTAAGGGAGGCTGGTGGGTGCGTGTCAAATGCCATCCTGGGACTACTACAAAATAAAAATAATTTTCATATGTTTAGTTCCAGTTTTATTTCTCATGATGTGTGACTAGTGGCTAATTTCTTCTGAAAGGCCTGTCTTTGGCCACTTACTTTCCAGCTGACCTTATAAGATTGCACTGTGTGTCTGAAAAATCAATTTGAAAGGAAGTGAAATACACTTCTATTATATATTAACACGTGTCCTTGTAAAGAAAGGCCATGATCTGAGTATGTAAAAGCTAATAATTGACCAACTTGTGGTGCCATACTATTTGTTCTATTTATTTTCTTTGCAGAAAGCATGCAAACTTTTCACAGGGACATGAAAAAAATCTGCAGAATACCCACACCAAGTTTAAATGGGCACATTTTAAATGTTGAGCAATGATTATCAGTTTATATCACCAAGGCTGCAAAACTCTTCCAATGAAAGAGAAAATTTAGATTTTATGGGTTCATAGTAGTGCATGAAATAGTTTTACTTTGGCTCATTGTAAGACTTAAAAAAATCAACAACTCCAGATCTAATGTAATAAAGGCACATGAAACAACACGTTTGTGGTTTTGTGTTTCAAGTTCAACACTTGACTTCAGGAAGTTCCTGAGGGCTCCATGTGGCATCCAGCATTTACTCAATGTGCCTGCAAGCCACTGGAACACTGAAGCTCAGAGGTGACATTTGTCATGGAGCAGAAAGGCCTTGGGGAACAAAGAGGACAATGCATTCCTGTGTCAGCTGTGTGACAGAGGGGACATGGCCTGGAACTATCATATCCAGTGGCACCTGAGAACTGATTTGGCCTCCACCCTTGTTTGCCTTTCTTAACTTTTCTGCAGTCATTTGTACTCCCTTTTCCTCCAACAAGAATTGCCCTGTGCCCTGTAAGTATTTCACTTCCACAGATTTTATACCACAGGACCATTTTTTCCCTAAGCTACTTCACTATAGTAATCTTTCACAGAATCATTAGCATAGAATAGCCTGGCTTGGAAGGGACTTTAAAAATCACCCAGTTCCAGCCTCTCTGCCATGTGCAGGACACCTTTCACTAGTCCAGGATGCTCAGAGTTCTATCCAGCCTGGCCTTAAACACTTTCAGAGATGGGATATCCAAAACTTCTCTGGACAACCTGTTCCAGTGCCTCACTCCTCTCATAATAAAGAATTTTCTTCAGTTTGAGGCCATTCCCTCTTGTTCTATCAGTACATGCCCTTGTAAATAGTATCTCTCCATGTTTCTTGTGGGTGCCCTTCAGGTGCTGGATGGCTGCAATTAGGTTACCTCAAAGTCTTCTTTTTCAGTCTACTTGGTATAATCTTGAGAATAATTTTGAGTTTCTATGCTCATGGTGGTGCCACACCTCCTTTGGCCTCACAGTACTTCCACATGATGCCAGAACCTCTGGAAAAGTCTCATAATGTTCAGAACTATCTCACAGTCTGTCGCGATGAGGTCAAAAGGAGTCACTCTTGCCCTTTCTCAGTAATTTTTGGAAGAACTCACCTTATCTTCTGGGCAAGGATATATATAGTCTTGGAAATCATCAGAGGGTTTGGAGCATTTGAATAGTTAACTTCTTTTCACATTGTTGTAATATTCTTTAATTCAGTTTATAACTCACAATGACTGTGAGAGATGAGCTACTCTGTGGTGCTTTCAATTCCAGTTTTGTAGCTTGAGAGTACCAAGATTTAAGGGTTACTTTTTTTTTTTTTTTCTCTGACTGAGTTAAGCTGGGGGTTTTATTTTAAAAGTATAATGACAGGGCAGACCCAGCCCTGGTATCCAGCAGAGAATTGGACACTAATCTTTTGGTAGTCATACCTCATTTGTCTTAATTCTCAGATTAACATTTACATTCTGGGTGGGAACATATTCCAATCCCCTTTAATAACCCTGTTATTCAATATGATAACCCTGTAATCATATTGAATATAATCCCTTTCATTAATACATTGCCATTACCTTTTTTGATCATTTTTCACTGAAAATCTATTCCAGATTAATAACCCTGTTATTCAATATGATAACCCTGTTATCATATTGAATATAATCCCTTTCATTAATATATTGCCATTATCTTTTTTGCCCATTTTTCACTGAAAATGTATTCCAGAACTTACTTGCTCTTATACATGAGAAAATTCTTCCAATTCTAAATGTTTTCATTACAGGGATTTTAAAAAATATTTTTTCTTACAGCAACTTTAAATTTTATCTTAATTGATTTGGCTGAAAACACTCTCAGAGTCAGGCTAATGTTTTCTGAATGAGTTTATAAATCTGTAATTCCAGTGCTCTCCAGTTTTCTTCAAGGAGAAAGTACATGTTTCCTCCTGCCCAGCACTCCTTTGATACCAAGAGCTATTTATTTGCTTAGAGCAGCACTTCAGTTTTGAGAGTTTCTTTTAATTTTGCTTTTGCAGCTTGAACTATGTGGTCTCTCATAGCAGATATTAAAGAGAAATTCAGCACATACTACCCAGGAGGAATGTTGCTACTAATTGCTTACCCAGAGGATAAGTAATGATGCAGCTTTGCTGTGAAAATAATTAATGAGGGAGATAATTTTTTACAGATAAGAAAATTGTATCATTCACTCAACTTTACCACTGAAGCTGTAATTTTTGTGTGATTTGGTGATAAATATTTGTGTGACCTTTGATGTATACTTGTAGGGTATTGGGATTCCTTCAGATTCTCTTTTAGTGTTAATGAGCAGAGTTCACTAAAATATTTTTCCTGAACTTGCCCTAATTTTATGGGACATCAGTGCTGTGGTGGGACTAAGCCTTTTGTTGTGGGATTACTGTCAGATTCTGCAGACATGAATGGCAAAAGTTGTTCCTTTATCTCCAAAAACCTTAAAATAAACTGAGTTTCCACTCCGAGGATTGGAAGTCTTGCTGATGAGTTGAATGAAAGCAAACCTCACAGAGTTGAAGAATAGCATAAATGTTTGTCCAAACACCAAAAACTAAATTCTGATATTAACAGCCCAAGAGTGGCATTTGACTATGCCATTAAATCAACCACATTGTACCAAGTATTTTGTATTTTATTTTGGCAGTGAAATAATATTTGTTGAATATGGATCCTCAAGTCCTGATGAAAACAAAATTTCTGTTATGATAAGATTGCAGGATTAGCCTCAGCTTTAGTAATTAATGGCCTGCTTCCAGCAAATTTCTTATGGGATGCCTGAGACTGGTTTGAGATATATATGCCACATATGTGTATGTCTGCATATCAGCAATTCTGCATCTTTGATATGGTATAAAATTAGACCTGTTTATGGTGGGTTTTACATATGGGTGGTCCTCCTATATTCTTAATTAGTTATACATAATTTAATTACACTTGTACTATATGCAGTCAAAATACAAATGTGTTACAATTCTGATTTGAAGTTCTCAGACAAAAAAAGCTTGTCATTATAATCTTCTGGATATTAAATACCAGCTCAGATATTCATCATTCTGATAATTCTGAATAACTGATAATTTTATTAGTTCAGATAGTAAAATAATGCTCAGTAGAGCTTACTACTGTGCAATAAAAATATCTTCCACATGATCAGCCTCATGCCATCAGAGGAAATTTGACAGGAGGATGATTGCTTTCTCCCTCCTTTCCCCCAAGCTGTTGTGAGCCCAAAGCATCTTACCAAGACCCATGGAGTGCAGCACTGAGACTCTTGGAACCACTCAGCTCATGGTCAGCTCCCAGTGGAAATGGGTCTTGTGTGGACCACAGTAATGCTTGGCAGAAAGAACATATTTCACTCAGCTTAAGAGAGCCTCCCACATTTCTCACCCACATTTTTATGTATACCAGAAAATAAAATAAATTTGTGTTTAGTTAGAAGACCATGAAGTCAAGATTATACCCTTCCTGTCACCTGTGAAACTTACAGAGATGCTTACAGAAACAGAAATAAATTGCATCTCACCTGATACAAGACTTTACAATTTTCAAACCATCCCCCTGCTCTTCACCCTCCTCCAGTACCTGTCTTGTGCTCTTCCTGCACATGATTCCTGATTTTATTCATCCAGCAGTAGCATTTTCCCACACTTTGTGGCAGACTTCCTTGGACTGTAGAAGTGGATATGATCTTGACATGTGTTCTTTCCAAGCAGATCTTTGCATCCCATGTCTCATAATTCCAGCAGGCATTTGCAATATATTGATGCTCACTTTGTGTGAGCTTCTGACCATGTCCTCCTCATTCACTAAAACAAGAGATATTCCTGCTGGCTGCTTGTATTTGTTTGGTTCTCTAAGCTGATTGCTGAAGAAGGAGTAAAGACCATGTATAGGGAAGGTAATTTGACTACAAATAACCTAAATTCAAACTGTTCTCTGTGCTCTCCCTGCAGAGTTGAGTACCCAGAGAGCTGAGGGGAGTGGCTGCTTTCTGCTGGAAGTTACTAAGTGGGGCCAAAATGGGGACCTATCAGTTACTAATTACAAAGGTAAGAGCTATTTCCTTTTTATTTTATCAAGGATATTCAGTAGAAAATACTCTCTTTGCATGGCCAGCATAACTTTGAGGATTCATGTTAGCTACCTTGTGCCTTCATATGTTAATTCATACCTATTTAGGAATATTACAACTAAAACCTCTTCATCAGCAACAGAACACAATTAATTAATAATTTTGTTTGCTTTGTTGTCTGTCTTCAACACCTGGAAGTTCTCCTTGAGCCTTTTCTTTTAACTCACTTTTAACCTTCTTTGTATCTACTGAGCTTCCACATCTCTCTGATGTTACCTTGTAATTTTTCATTTAAAGACTCTAAAGTCCAGGTACTCTGCAAAATCAGACATAATCAAAATTTTAGTTGAGAATAAAATAATAATCTTAATGAAGCTACACTGAATTATATTAACTATTTTTGGGAACCCTTTGGATTGATTGTGGGGACCACTTCTGTATTCTAGATATATAATTTGATATAGATATGTCATTTCTAGATATTTGTTGCTTCTAATGCTCTTCTGATAAGATTTTAGACCCTCTTCTTAAGAAAAATGATAAAAATAAAATTTTGAAGTGAAAGCTCTTCCTGACATGAAATTATGTTATTATAAACCTTTCCTTACTGTAATTTTCACCATTTTCTAACACTGTTAGTCAGATTCTCCTGTCTTTAGAATCTGACTGCATGAAATTTGTTAAATCTGCACTTGCTATGTTATATATATACTTATTTTGTAATTATAGCAATGCTATGGTAATGTACGATCTGCAGTCTTTAACTGGATATGCCCATCACCATTCATGTGTCAGAATGATTTGCCAATAATCATGACCCTTGGTACCTTCATCGTTGCACATCTGAGATTCCTCCTTGTACAGCTCATTTTCTGCCAAAATGGAGCAGTATAGTGGGAACTGTGTTGGCCTCCTCCCATGGAAGTGGTCTGCTGACAGGCATTGAAAAGACTGAGGAACAAACGTAGTTTAGTTTTCAGAGAGCCCAGGCATGCAGGGAAGCCAGAATCTAACATTTCCATCCTCCTGGCACAGGCCTGAGCTGCAGATCTCAGGTGGTACAGCAAGGCTTTTAGGAAAACTCTTACCTCTCAGACAGAGCAGCCATGACCAGGCTTCCTACTGGCAATGATCCCTGACTGGTGTTAATTCCTGAGCCATGCCTTGGCAGGGTCTTGGAGAGCTGCAGACAGCCTGAGCCAAAGCTCTGCAGGGACTGTGAACAGTTTAACAGCCAGCACAGTTCCAGGACACTGCTCAGGCCTGTGTCCTGATGCTGTGGTTTGCTGGTGGAGATGACAGCTCTGAGCCACCTTTCCTACATGTCACCTTTTGTCCTGGGGAGATGTCATCGTGGATCTGCATGAATTCACACTAAACACCTGCTCGTCGTGCTTGCCTGTGCCCATCACATGTGGAGAAGCAGAAAAACAAATCCTTAGCACCTCAATTACATAGAGTAGATACCTGGGATCAAAAAAATATGTTGGCAATGTTGCAAAAAAGCCTAGTTTAGAAAGACTGTGCTCTCAGTACAAGAGAAATACAATTCATTTATGAAAACAAGGAGGAGTCACCGTTCACCTCTCATGCTTTTTGGATGTTTGGTTCTTGTTGCACACATTGTGATATCCATGGGTCCTGGATACCAAGGTGTAGCCAGGCAGTTTCACTGCATTCTGATCCTTTGGAAGCCATTATGCAGAGGAAGTTTCATACCATTCTTCTCTTTCTTCTTGTTTTCATTCAGTCCTCTGTCTCATCCATAAACTATCACCTTCTCATTGATTCTTCACATTCTGGGGCTCTCCTGTTATTAGTTACTACCAGGTGAGAGAACATGTTTGGATTGTTTCACAATTGTTGCAATTTTGCCTTCTGTGTTCTGTTTGCTTGGTGTGTTCTGGGACACTGTGCCATCAGTACCTTGCAGCATAACAAATTTGAAGCTAAATATGCAAAATTTATTTTCTTTGAGATCTTACAGACCATCCTGGAATTGACTGCTTATGATTGCTTTGGAATCCTCACCTCTTTTTGCCTCTGCACCACCAAGCAGTGACAGACTGATGTTTTGGGGCAGTCTCGCCCCCTTCATTCCAGAAGGTGTTCCTTCATTCCAGAAGTGCTGTTCCTGCCCACTGTCCTGTCTGAAGCCAAGCATACTCCTTGCCAAGGAATAAATTCTGATATTATCACACAGAGAAGGCTCACAGAAAGTGTGTTTGTAATTCTTCAGCTCTCTGAATTCTTCCCAGTGAACTGGGAAGAACATGGAAGTACTTTCAGATTTGTGCTGCTGAAAACACTTTTTGTTCTTATGCCCACACATACCTGGTAGAACCATGTCTCTGCCTCCTTTAAACATTCTTTTAGCTAATGTAGTTCATTATGCATATTGTTGGAAAAGAAAATGAAAAGCAGACTCATCTTGAATTCTATCTGTAATTTTCTGTGTTAATTTGCACAACTGACAAAAACCACTCAATATGGGAAATGAATCTTTTCTCATTGGTTTTGCATATAATCTATTATATTAAATTTTGACTGAGGTTATCTGTCTAACTTGAAGGCCTACATATGCAAATCCAAAGCTCCAAGTTTGGCTAACAGCCAGAAATTCTGACTCACAATCAGTAGAAAACACAAAAGAAATTTTCCTGTATCAGTAAGGAGGAAACCAGCTACTTTTAAAAGTCTTTGTCATTTCTTCTATCACTCTAAAGTACTAAGAAAACTTGAGCATCATTCCAGTTAATGGAATTTTTTTATATGTAAAAACCAATATAAAAAAATAATGTCTCATAAGGTACTTTGATCTTTGAAAGGCTCTCCTGGCTCTCAGAACCAACAGAGGTTGTGTGAACTTTGAAGAATCAGCCTCAAGGTTTTTTATCAAGCTGTTGTGGTTCAAACAAGAAAAGGTGTTTTCCATGTTTGTACCTTGTCAGGTCTCCCAGATGCTTTCTAGCAGAGAAGACACAGTATTATTCTTATTTTACTCTTACAGTGTAGTGATACAAATGAGAAACAGAACTTCCCTGTTGACACAGTCTATAGAACAGTGCTGCACTAATGCCACCACACAGTGGGGTTCAGGTCACAGCACCATGCACCCTCTGATTTCCTGTGCCTGCATTTCCTGCGGGCTCAGTGCTGTGCAGAATGAGGGCAGCCTCGTGGGGATTGTGGTTCTGGAGCCATGAAGATGGGACACAGTGAGACAAACACTGCAGCTGCCAAACAGGGAGCTCCTGCCAATCCTTCCACCAGTGCCCATGCCACAGCCTTCTGTCTACCAGATAAACCCATTCCATGGGCCTGCTCATTTGGAATGATGACTTCTGAAACTTTTTGTTACCCAGGATCAGTTGTCAAGATGGACAAGATCTGCAAGTGAAAAAACAAGTAAACTCAAAAAACTGCCCCTTCCCTTGGCAGTTTGAGAGAAATCAGCAGTCAGATTAAATTAGAGAAACGTCTTAGAAAGGTCCTATGAAACTGCTTCTCTCTCACTTCCTCTCCTCTGTGATGTGGTCTGAGTGAGAAGACATCCCAGTGACTCAGTGTATGAAGCAGTGCAGCAGCTCTGGAGGGAAAGGCCAGCACCCAGCAGAAATTTTGGATAGGGGTTCTGGTGACAGTAGGCAGGGGGCTGCAGGGCAGGCTGTCCTGCTGGGCTTCAGGTGACAGGAGAATCCATTGCAGTAACCACTTACCTGCCAGAAGGTGTCTGACAGCCTGGAGAGGAAGCACAGCCATCTGTCCACACAGACCCTCTTTCAACATAAATATTTGTCACTCTTTGCTACTGTTCTGCTGCTTCTAGGGACAAGAAAATGCTCTCATTAACCTCATTACCTCACCTTGCTTCAGCCACTCAGGCTTTACTGGCAGACTTGCAATTTCTCCTGCAAATTTCCCCATGGAAAGGCAATTTTAACTGCAGTTTTGCTGCAAACAATGCAATTTAGCTGCCTACAGGAATTTCCTCATATCGAGCCTATATTCTCCTTGACTTGAAATTTGCACCCTGCAATGTTCTGAGTGTCAGCAAGTAGCAGGTGAGTGTGGGTATGGGCAGACAGATGTCAGGGCTGTGTCCTCTCTGGCCTCTACAGAAGACTTGTGCAGGAACTATTCCAATACTGCATCAGGTTAATTAGATTGTCCTGGTAATTAAGTTAAGGAGCCCTGTGCAGCAGGGTCGAATTCAATCTAATAAATGTGCTGAACAGAAACCAAGCAGTCGACTTCAAGTGTGCTCAAAGAACTGAGTGGCAAATTGGAGAAGAGAGAAAGATGGAGAACAATATCAGAAGGATAAGAATGAGATGAGAGGTGAAATGTGAAAAGGAAAGGACAAGCAGAGGAGGAAGTGCAGAAACCAACAGGGACAAATATTAACATAAGAAGAGAATAAAGAGAAAAATAGCTATGATTAAGCATAGTTAATGCTGAGATACTGAATACCAGTAACAGCCAGACAAGACCTTGAGTTCCCAGATTTCAAAATGTCGTGATTTTTAAGAACTTGTCTCTAAATCCTGGAAACATTTTAAAAAGGTTTGAAAGTCCCAAATAAGAATATATGTATACATATACATAAGAAATAATGTGGTTGACCTGAGAAATTACAATATTTACCCTGATATGGAATACACACATTATTTATGGTAGGAAATGTAGTCACACAAAATGAGACTTCTGCAGGGGTTTGTGCCTAAAATATACCTACAGATTGCATGTGTGAAAAATCTACATTGAATGCTCACAGTATGATTAATATCTGCATAGAAAGAATAATATTTTTTTCACAGATAGCTTTTTTTCTTTAGTGCAATACATATGGTATTACCAACAACAAACTATAAAGCATTACCAAAAATTGCTAATCTTAATAAAGATTTAAAACCCACCAACAACTCACATAGCTCTCCCCATTCACCACTTTTTTCTAGATATGCTTTTTCACTGAAATTTAAAGTCTTCAGAAAATCTCTACATATTGCATATGGAACCTCAGCACAAAAGTTTGCTGGTGACATATTATTTTCCTTACATCAACCATAATTGATACAACCAAGGCTCAAAGCAAAGTTTTAGGGCTATTTTATAAACTTAGGAATGTACTCGGGGGAATTTATTATGAAAAAATTGACTCAACCTGTATTTAAAGATTAAGTAGGGCAAGTGCTTTGGCAGGGTGCAGCCCAAAATGTGCTCCTTCTGCTGAACTACAGGTAGGGCTCAGATATAATGGGGAGCATCCAGGCAGTGTTTTGGAAGAGGCAAAGTGTGGCTGGTGTGTTTGAAATGCTGTTCTGCTTTGTTCTCCTGAGGGTCATGAAACCTGGAAGTATTTGGGTGATGAATGTGATGCTCCATCTCTGGAAGTGTCCACAGCCAGGTTGGATGGAGCTCTGAGCAACCTGGTCTAGTGGAAGGTGTCCTTGCCCATGGGAAGGGGGTTGGAACCAGATAATCTTTAAGGTCTCTTCCAACCCAAACAACTCTGTGATTCTGTGATATTCTCCAAAGTGTTTTAATACCCATTTGTTTGTGAATTTAGTAATTTAAATGCTGACATGCATCTGAAAACATGGTTGTTGGTAGACAAATAGATCAAAATAACTTCAGATTTCTTTAAAACTATTTACAATGTTGTTTGTTCATATGCTGGCTACATTTATCCATGAAAGATAAAAAGCAAAGAGAGATAAAAACATGGTGCCCTAATGTCTGAAATAATTGGTGATTATTTTGTAGCAGGGTCTTTTTAACACTTGATTTTACAAGGAGTCAAGCTCCTGAAGTCTAGCATCTGTAGGAGGATTTAGGGTTTGTTTTGCTAGTTGTTGTATTTTTGTGGTTTGTTTTGTTTTTTGTTTGTTTGTTTGTTTTTAACATGTCTCTAATCCTCAGAGCTGCAATGAAAAGTTTAAAAATATGACTGGAGAATCAAAGGTCATATTTGAGATCTTCAAGGGTCAAAGAAAAAAAATAAGGATAACCCCTTATTGTTGTATTCTGAAAATTATAAACATGCTTAAGGCAATATCCTGACGGGGGGTGGTTGATTTCTGGATTTTTTTTTTAGGTTGTGGAGTTTGGTCATGCTGCCTTTATATCACTTTATGAAATTTCTTTTACAATAACCACAATTATTCCTACAAATAATCTAAAAGAAGAAGAATTAATTTAGATTTAAAATACTAAATGTAGAAAATAAATTATAATATTGTGGGAAACAATTTTGCATGAACAAGGGAAAGGAGTATTTATATGGAAGATTTTATTCCACCTAAATTAATTAATTAATTAATTTTAGTTAATTTAATGAAGAATGGCCAGGAGATCTGCATGCTTACAGTACCAATTGCTAAAATCCTTCTAAAGAAATTCTCCTTTTTCTTCTCTGATGTTTTAACTTTCAAGATCACAATAGCTAGAAAAACCTTGTGACAGTTTTTTCATCAGCATGCTTGTTAGTAACTTTTTCATTTCTCATTCCAGTCATTCCCATATCCCTTGGCAACAGCACTTTGTTGGCAGAGTTTATATAAATGTTGGGAGAAAGCAGGTGTTACAGACCCATCCACATCCCTTACTGATCTGGTGTCAGTGATGTTAACCTCTGTTTCATTTCTGTGTCTGGTTCCTTCCATGATGTCCTGCAGGAACCTACAGGAGAGTTGTCTATTTCATTAGAGTGGTCGTATTTTTATTTAATTCTGTATGGTTTTAGAGAAGTGGCTACAAGCTTTACACCTGACCAAGCTTTGCACCTGTTAAATACAGAGACTATCATAAGGAGAGAAATAAATCTGAATTCTTGTAATTTTTGATGATAACCACCATAACCCTGTATATTTTTTTTTCAGAATATAAGATTTTAGAGGAAAACACTTCTCTCAGTCGTTGTTTCATAGAATCCCCTAAGACTTGTTGGGAGTGATTACAGTGTCGGCTTTGTGAACGCACATCTTTGAACCCGGGGAAAATGTGAGTTTAAGTGCTGCGATCAAAGCTCCGCGGCTGTAACGGGCTTGGCCTTATCCTCAAATGCAGGCACTGTAAAAAGACGCAGAGATTGTCAAGGGAAGAAGAGGCACTTCTGAAACAAACTCTTATATTTTAATGCACAATGCATGCTTGTTTGAACCACCTGCTGTCCCAAAGAAAAGACACCTCTCTGTCCTTGCTGCCCCAGGCTCAGCCCTGGTGGCAGCAGCGGTGGCACTGCCCTGGGGCTGCTCTGGGGCAGCAGCACAGCCACAGGTGAAGCGATGTTGGAAACTTTTCCTTCTCCCGGTGACGCCAAATCCATTCTCCCGCGGGGGCCGAGCCGCCTCTTTCGCTCGGCTGAATCTGCGAGCGCGCCCAAGGCTTTTGGGAGGGAGGGAGCGGAAAAATCTACGTCCAGGAGCGGAGCGCGGCCCTCCGGGGCTTGGCACACGCTCCCTGTCAGCCCGGCAGAGGCAGGGCAGCCTGGGGCTCTGAGCAGGGCAGCGCGGGTGGGAAGCGCTGCCTCGGGGGAAGCGAACACCCTCCTTTAGGGCACGGCCCGCAGCCATCCTGGGCGAGGGAGGCGAGAAAACAGCCGCGGAGGCCGGGGGGAGAGGAGCCGCGCCGCCTTTGGGCGTTTTTGGCAAGGTGAAAGGCAGCCTTTTCGCCCACCTCCGTGCTCCGGCGGCCCGGGGAATGCGGGCTCGGCTCCAGCTCCTCTCCCCGCGCCGCGGGGCTGGCGGGGCGGCCGGGGGAGGCGGCCGCGCTGCGGAAAGTTGCGTGCCGCTCCTTTCGCAGCTCCCGGGGACCCTGCGGGGCTCTCGGAGCGTCCGGGCACCTCCTCCCATCCTCCTGCCCTCCTTCCCTCCTTCCCTCCCCGCTCGGGCTCCCCACGGGACTCCCCAGTCTGCCAGAAGCGTCGCCCGAGCGCTTCCCCTTTTCGGGTTTTGTGGCCTTTGGGCGTTTAGGAGGTTGGGTTTTTTAATTTTTTTTTTTTTTCTCCCTCTCTCTTTCGTTGAGAGTGGTGCCGAGCTGGGCGAGGGGAAGGAAACTTTCTCCCCCCCTCCCCCAGGATGCTCCGGATATTTTTGAAAGGGCGGAAGAGTGAGAAAGGGAGCAGCGTCTGTAAGGGCATCTCATGCTCTTGCGAAGGTCCCCCCTGACACCTCGCTGCTGGGATTAAAGACCGGAGCTGGAGAAACTCCTCCCCTTCCCTCGGCTTCTATCTTTCTCGCCCCGTCCTCTTGCTTCCCCTCACACCCACCCCCCCCAAATTTCCTAAGGTCATTAGGAAGGGGGAAAAAAAAAAGAGAGAAAAGAAAATAGAAAATAAGGAGCTTGGAGTAACTGCGGCCCGTGGGACGGTGGGGAGAGGTTGGAAGAGGAGCCTCCCTCTCCAGATCCATCGCTCAGCACCACGCTTGGGTGAAGGCATGGGAAGCACTGCCATGGACAAGAAGAAGGATGCCTCCAGCAGCAGCAGCAAGAAAAGCTCCAGCCACAAGAAACTCATGTTGCGAGTGCACATCCCCGTAAGTGGCTCCTCGCTCTTCCTCCCTTTCGGCAGCTGGCGTGGCTTAGGCATGTTTTTCTCTGACATGGAGCGCAGCGAAAGGCAGGGAGAGGTGTTTCCTGCCGAGCTCTGAGTTTGGGGCAGGCTGGGCTGGGGGTGCACCCCTGCAACAGGCGAGTCCTCCACACCTGGGCTGGGCGGAGGAGTCTTGGGGGGTCTTGGCGCCCCGTGCCGTGCTGGGAGCCCAGGAGGCAGTGTCCGTGGCACGGAGGAGGATCCTCACTGTCCCGGTTTCAGAAGTGACTTTACTGCTCTACAAGTGCTTCGTGCCCTGGGCTGTGGGTTTGGCTCAGTTTGTCTCACCCAGTTCTCTCTCAGACTCGCAGCACGGTCTAGCAAAAGTCCTGCTCACCCCCAAACGCTGGTCTCAACATTCCCAGGTTTGGCTGCGGGAACTGTCCCTGCCTGTGGCTGAACCAGCGTTTAATCTGATTCTTCCCTCTCTCTCGAGACTAATCCACTTCTGAATTTCCCAGGGCTGGGGAACCCAGAGCTCGCTCAGATTTGGATCCAAGCAGTCTGGTCACTGCCGAAAGAGCAGGGCAGTTGCATTCACAGAGGAGCAAACTAGTGAGCCGTGCAGTCTATTCACCAGCTCTGTTCTGTATATTTCACTATAAAGTAATATGCAAGAAATTCTAGCTATAGATATAGAATAACCACAGATCAAAAGTTTCTATTTCCAGTGAATACTAAAAGGCTAACTGGCTCTGTCTTCAGAATTACATATCTTTCAAAACTTAAATTACTGGGTTTTTTTACTATTAGGATGTTGTGATCCATGTAGCTATTAGTTTTCTGTTCACAGTCCTGATGTACTTTTGGTTTCAGTGCTTCTGGCAAGAAATGGCAAAGTCCTTGTATCTTTTTTGTGCACTCTTTTGTTTTATTGCTTATTGGTGTTTGGTTTGGGGGGGGGTTGTTTGTTTTGTTGGTTTTTTTTTGTTTGTTTTATTTTGTTTATTAGTTTGTTTTAAATCTCATTATATAAAAGTGGGAAACAGTTCTATCTGTATCTCTGCCAGGCCACCAAGGAGCAAAAAGATATTTGTGGTTCTAAGATTTTTCCCTTGTTTTAGGAAAGAATAAGAAGTCAAAGCAAATTTATTAGGTGTCTCAAGTGTGTGGAATAAAATGGAGGAAAAGTACATGACTCTTCTGCAGATTTTATTTTTCTCTGGGGAGGAATGCAAGCCCAAGAGCCCAAGCCAAACTTCTGGAGCTCAGAGTGCATTCAGTACTAGAAGAAAAGGGTCTGTTTCTGCTAACATGGGTGTTGCCTATGTATTTGTGACAGAATATTTTAGGCAATAAACTTTACAGTGTTGCCAGTAGTACTTCACAATAGGGACGTAAAATACCATCAAATAAAATGTACCACACCAAAGCACCACTCCGCCTGTGCTCATTATTCCTTCCCACCCTGCCTGCAATATTGTCTATGCCATGTCTTTCCACTGCCCCTCCACCTCTGACTCAGTCTAGCCAGAAGCTCCTCTGCAGCTGGATCCTCACTGCTGCTGTCAGGAGCTGCATTTTCTGCCTGCCTGCTGAGGAGCCATGGGTAGTTTTGGAGTTTCCTGTGGTTGCTGCAGGATTTTAGAGCATCCACCTGGTGTTTTTGAAATACCTGCTCAACAGCAGACATCTCTGACCACACCAGAACTTAGAACAATTTTCCTCCTTTTATGATGTGAAGCTAACATGAAAAAAAAGTACCTAAGGAACTCGTTAGCACTAAATCATTATTGACAGAGGAATGCTAATGCTTTTTCCTAATTTCCTCCCTAATCTATAGACAACCTTTTTTTGTAAATGTTGCCTTAGTTCTGTCTTAGATGGAACATTTTTAGTAGTGGGTCATAATTTTTCATGTTCTTGATCTCTTGGCTTTTTGCTATGCACTTTGTCACCTAGGTAATGGTAGTAACTCAGATACAAAAGCTTGCAAATGCCTGATGTTCCACTGAAGTCAACATAAGTTTTGTAGTTCACCCAGCTGGAAGAGCTTCAAGATTTGGTAATGAGATAACACCTTCCATCCTGCCTCTCCATCCCCAAAATATGACCCTTCTCTTCCATTCTGCATCATTCTAACATTCCTCAAATGGATTATTGAGCCCATGGTTGTACTTCTTTTTAGTGGTTTTCGTAATCTGGCAGAGTTTGAACATGGCTGTGCTATAAGAAAGAACATTTTTCCCATTCTCCTTACTTGACAGAGGAATCTGCATTTGAAAAGATCTGTTTAGACTGCTTTTTTTTCCCTCTTTCATAATGTTGTCTTGGCTGTTGTTTTGAAGCATCATTCCTATTATTTCAGTGGCGCCTGTCAGTGGAGCTGTAGTTGTCAAGGGAGCTTTCACCAGACGGTAATTTTTATTTTGTTCATCCTCTTTTTTGTGTTTCTGTGAGATCATGTTTATTGCTGAGACATGTAATTCATGTTCATTTGGACCTTCAAATTAAGAACAAGAGAAGAACTAACAAGGCCTGAGTAGGAGTGGAGAGAGGAGTCCATTCTGAAAGAGGAAGCAATAGGACAGAGAGGTACTGCTGTGATGCAGGCTGACCTAGAACATATTTATTGGTCTTGCAGAAATGCTGATTGAAAAAATAATATATATTGTAGAAAAAAAAAAAAAGGGGGGAAGGATGCAAAGTACACTATAATTAGGTTAGAGGATTGTGGAATAATAGGGATTTCTGAAAAGAAAGTTGTATGCATTTATTCCCTCCCCAACATAGTTTTATTGTTTTGGGTTTGTCTGTAACAGTGGGAAAAAAACAGATCAATTGAAGAAAGCAGGTTTGTGGCTTGCAACACTCCAGGGCATTTCTCAGGTACACCTTTCTCAAGGAAGGACAAGACATGATAAAAAAAGCTGGAAACACTCTATTTTCACCTTCTTTTTGTGCTCAGTCTCCCTCAGCACAGGTGGGTGGCACCCTGCCTGTACTTCTGGGAGTGGTGCTTGGATCACTAAATTCCTGCAGGCTGGCTTTCCCCACTGCTCTCATCTTGTGTTCAGTAGCCAAGAATAAAGTAGGGACCACTGTATTCTGTAGCATGGCAGGGGAGTGTTTGCTGTATGGCTGGGATGATGGAAATTCTTCGTGTTTGGTTGTTGCTTTCTTTGTGAATACACAACTGACTTAAACTAGTAATTTAGATGGACCAGAATATAATTGCAGGAGCCTTTGTAAAGGTCATATCAACCTCTGTCTGTCCCAGCAGCACATTCAGAAGTCTTGAAATTAGAGATGCCTAAATGGAAATTTCTGGTCCAAATATCTTTGAAAGCTGCTACAGATTTAAATAGAAACTTTTGCTCTCTAGATGCATCATAGCTGTAATATGAAGACATTAGCATTATAAAATTCCTTTTTAAGCCATTAGAAGTTAATGCTTGCACAGTGCTTTGAACATTTTTATAACTCTATTCTGAGATGGGATGCAATTGTCTGCTGAGTAGGAGCTCACAGCAGTGAGATCAGAATGTTCTTTTATCATCTTGCAAAATCGATCTGTTGTAATGTTAATGTTGCCATTGTAGGCCCCTGGTGCTGAAAAAAAATATTCTGCTCTTGTTTACTTTAAATTTCATCTGGGATTGTTCAGTCAGTGCTAGCAAAGTTATGTTGTGTTTGCATGACCACAACTGATGGCAGAACCTTTCTCAAGAGCTTCACTATACCAGGTGCCAAGCACACGCTGCTCCCAGCAGGTGAGAATTGCAGGAGCTTGGCACTTCCTTGGATTTTTCCCAAATACATCGCAAGGTGACTTTTTATTCAAAAGAACAAAGAAGTTTTTTCACAATAAGCACAAAAATAACATCTGAGAATGAATATCAAAACACCTTTCAGTTCAGTGAGGTGTCTCTTGCCTTGGTGTTATGTTGGGCTGAACATCAGATGCTTAAATATTTCTAACCCGATAGTTAGAAATATTGACAATGATGTTCTGACAGCTACTGTTGGCTCAGGCCCTGCCCCTCCATCTTGCTTTCCACACTTGCAAAGTCATTAGTGGCTGCATGCCTAATAAATCACTGTGAAATGATTTTGTTCTGTCACAGTTTTTGCAGGGTGCTTCTTGTCTCCCAGTAATTGCAGGGTGGGCTGGTAAAAACAGCACTTCAGTCTAGGAGCTGCTTTAGGAAGCTGCCAATGGGGAATAATCTAGTGAGTTCTTTCAAAGGTGAAAAGAAATCAGCTTCCAATGTGATCTAGGAATGAAAGAAATGTTTGTTTTCTTGGGAAGAGGAGGTGAAGGGGAGAGAGAGACAGAGGAGAGAGAAATGTTTCCCTAAAATTAAATCACAACTGTTCTCCCTCTTGCTCTCCCAGGACAGGCTCTAAGTTGTTCTGAGCCTCTGTGGCCTTGAAGTTTAAATTTGGATTCCTCCCTCAAGAGCTGATATATTAAGACAGGAAAGGGCAGGAGGTATTTGCTCAGGAGTGTTGAGATGGTACTTTGAATTATCTGAAGGATAAAAGAAAGGATTCATGTTTACAATCATAATAGCTGCCACTGCAATTAAGGAAGCATTAGTCTTCTTGGTTCTAAAGCATAACAGAAACAGACCATCAGTATATAGAAATGTGCCGTGCCTTACAAAATATTACTTTTCCTGGTTTTAGATTCTGCTTCTAGAGGGTCTCACCCAACCTCCTCTATTTATACCTGAGCCTGTGAGGAATGTGGGCTCAGAGGAATGTGAATTACCTTGGAGAAATAAGTTATGAATGTGGAAGGACCTCACAGAAATGTGGATGGTGACATTTTTGGGCTCAGGGAAGTTTACACTGTGCTTGTGTTGGGAGTTAGTGGAACAGAAGAAAAGTCACACTCCAGAGGGATCAGGAGTGAAATGGGGGGTAAGGATCTCCCTCTAGGAGGTTCCAGCTCCCATTCACAGACCCTGTGAACAGCTCCTGTTCAGCTGATGATCAACTTCACCACATTAAATTCAGGGGAGCTACTCAGATGTGACTGAAACCAGAATTTAACCCTCATTTTGTTGATGATATATGGGCAGTCGTGGAAGTAGGTTGGTGTGCCCAGGTGCTGGCTTGGCAGAGATAATGGGAGGGGAAAGGAGGCAAAACTGGGTCAGCACTGGTTGCCCAAATTGTAGACATTCATGTTGATTGAAGAAACACATGAAATTCTCATCCCTTTGAATAAAAGCTGAATTTCTGTCAAAAGGCATCCCATGCACAGGGATCAATGAAAGAGAAGAGTTGGTTACCAGAGAAATGAAGCATCAAGGAAGACATCCACAGCAGACAAGTAGTGTCACAATGTGGGCTACTTTACCCTAGACTGATCACCAGGCTTTGTGAATTGGCTCCAGGGTGTGATCTGGTTGCAGGAGGCACTGTCTCAATTTTCTACTGTTGTTTGCACTATATATACACAGGAGAAAGTGTTACAGTTTCAAAAACACGGAGACCTGTGCATGTCTTCAAAGGCTAAAAGGAAAATATTTAAATCTTTAATGTAGTGTAGTTTTTCTCTTGAGAAGGAAAACTTATGTACACACATGAATACACGATGCCATCAATAAATATAAAATATAACTGTTGGTGTGGTAATACAGTGCTGTACTGCTACTGAACTATTTCTCATACCAGCAGTGAGCTAAAACACCAATGTATGTTAGATATGCAGATTTTTTCTATTTACTCTTAATGTAGTTGTAGAAACAAGAGTCTAATGCTTCAGTTTAGTGTTTGCTTCTGTAATACTGTCTCTGTCAAGTTGCTTGCTTATGAAACCTTTAAGGCATGAAAGCATTATTTACACAGTAGAGAACCAAAACATCATGCCGTACTTCAGTTTTTGACATTGAGGATTCACAGAATGGTTGATAACATCCTTCAAATTTTCATAAAATTTATCTTGACAGTAAATTACATTATGTATACTGCAGAGCAGTGGGATGCAGAGCAAATGCATTGCAGTGTGAGATTCATGGTTGTCATTTATTTCCCACACCGTGACTCTTCAGACCTTACGGTCATTATTGCAAAGGGTGCCTGTGACCTTCTGCTCCAAAAACAGAACTTATGTCATAAGCTGAAGACTTAATCTATTTTTGTGACCAGAGTGAGAGAGCTAATTGCATTTTTAAGCTGCTGGAGAACATACTCACACATCTGGGGATTCATTAAGAGGAAGTGTGTGCATTATAAGCATTGTCTGCCATGGTCTGAAGCCTTTATCATAATTTATGTGTAACAGCCATTGTGCAATTTTCAGTCAACTTTTCATGTCAGTAATGCTGCTGGAACAATGAAAATAAGAAAATACTCTGCTTCTGCAAGCTGAAGAAAGCAAACCTCTCTGAGTGGCTGGGGTACTTCCTGATTATATGACAATACACATGAGCTTTCCTGCTCAGTTGTGGACTTACCAAGGGTCTTTTATGAATGACTGAAGTTTGGGTCTGGTTTGTGGAAGCTACACGCATGTTGATTCCTCTAGAAGAGGTTGGAAATGTGTTTTCCATGGAATTGGAGAAATCAGTACTTTGTGAGCTTGATTAGGGGTAAAATCTGAGTCCAAGCATGAAGAAACTTTTCCGTGAAGACAAGCTCTCCATAGAAATGGGATATTTTTAGGAATGTAGTGGACTGAACAGGTGCCATAAGCACTGCCTGTTGCCTGTCTAGTGGAAGAAATGGATTGTTACCTGCTCACCACTAATTTTGAAGGTATTACATAGAAATCTAAAAAGAGGAGTTGTGTAGAGATTGCTCAAGTGTGTCACAATAACTCCATTAAGGCTACCTATCCCTAATCCTTGACAAATTTCCACTGATACAGGGATGTTCTATGCTATGTTCTATTTAAGCAGGTGTGCATTTAATGTGTTTGCTAGGCCTGTGTTGCTTTGCTTTTGGCCATGTGGCCTTTAAAAAGTGTAAGTGCAAACAAGTGTTTTTACAGAATCATGGAATTGTTGAGGTTGGAAGAGAGATCTGGAGGTTGTCTAGTCCAGGTGTTATTGCTGACCCAGTGGTCAACTAGAGCAGGTTGCTCAGGACTCTGCCCCATCAGATTTTGAATTTCCCCAAAGATGGAAACTCCCCAGTTTCACTGCTCTGACAGAACACACTTGAGCAAGTGAAAGTTCCTGGAAGCTATTGTTCAGCCACTCCACAGGTACATGGAATTGTACTCCACAGATGGTTGGATCTTGTTCCAAAAGCATAGAGCCAGTCTGAGGAGTGAAACTGAATTTGGCTAGAAGGAGTGTAGAGACTTCTGGGAAAAGAATTCTCTGAGATGAGTATCAAAATTGGAGGCACAATAGTCTCAACAAGACTTGAGAAAGGAAGGAAGGATAAGGAAGAGGTAAAAAAAGTTGCTTAGTTGCTTAGTCAGTGTTACCATGCTGTGTATGAGTTTGCCAGCTTCTCAGTAGATCGCTGCATCTTCTGGAATGTGGTTTTCATCATGTGTTGTCATTCCTTTTGCATAAATTCATTAGAGGGGGATTTGCTGTTACTGAGTATTAATCATATGTTGGAAGTGTGATCTAAACCAAGAAGCATGAGGAAAGACAGTTCAAGGATAAGACACTAAATCCTCAGCAGTCTGAGTATCTGCTGTATGGCCTGAGGGCTGAGGAGGTGTAAGCTGTTCATTGATGAATGGCTGAGGCTTGAGGTCCACAAAAAATGTACTTCTAAAGTGTCAGTGTGCCACACTGAAACTCCAAAACAGCTTGTGGGATCTTCTTTCCATCCATGGCTGAATGCTGTTAGATGTCTGTACATATGTTAGTAAAGACAAATTCTCTGAAGAATTTAAAGGTCTGACAGATTGTATGGGCTGGATGAGGTGGGAAGAAACAACTTCATCCCTGTAGAGCTGATATTCAAGGAGATGGCTGGAGTTAAAGCAACTCTTCCCTTGTTGAATAGGAATGTGACAGTTGGACTCCTGAAGTTTTCAGACCCAGTTCCCTTACCTTAACCATAAGCCAAACCTTCTTGCTATAGTATTTGTTCCATAAGGATCCATGTACAAGCTCAACCTAAGTCAGATCCATGTATAGCATTAACCCAAGGCAGCAGTCATGGGAAGTGTTTTTCCTTTTGCTTTTTGAAAATGTGTATGAAGTGAAAGGATTCCAGTCTAATGTCTCCAGACAGTCATGCCAGGTCTTAAAATAACACTATTCGAATTCTTGGCAGCCTGATCAGGAAGACCAAAGATTGAGGATATTAGATAAATTAGAGGAGATAATTTTAATTTCCAGCATCAAAAGTGGTACCAATGAGTGTGCCTAATTATCACATCCTCCATGTTGTTCATGTGGTTGTTGAAAGCTGTGCAATGTTAGTCTTTTATTTTCTGTATAGCTTGTGGCACATCAATTGTAGAATCCTTGAAACAAGGCATCTACAGTATTTTCACATATAGTCATCTACATTTTTCAATGTAGTCATCTACATTGTCAAAAAAGTTAGGTTTGGGTACATCTGAAACAGCTCTTTACCAGCCATGTTGAATCTACAGCAGTCTCCAAAGAGTTTGCAGGCATTCTGACTCCTTTCCTGAATTTCATTGCCTTGTCCTTCCAGTTGCTGGAGCTGGACATTCTCTACAGCTGCTGCCAGCTAGAGCAGGAAAGAGAATTACCAGCATGGTCTCAACACCATTCTTTGATACTCCTTCCACCAGTCCTAGATCAACTCTTCATTTTTATGGGAAAATTCTGCCATTTGAAAAGTTGAGTCAATATTATTTGTAAACAAAATTTGGAGCCTGAAAAGAATAGGAGGTAGAAGATGTTATTTGGCTGTTCCCTTTGCTCTTTATTTAGTGAGTCAATATTCAAGGTAAATACTAATTTAAGAAACTTCTTTTAGTTGGGTGATGATTAATTATACATTTTCTTTATATTTTTATGTGTTTTAGAATGACTCTACATGCTTTAAGCTGTGCAGAGGCAGGAAAGTACATGCCAGCATTTTTCTTTATAAAGTAAATCCAGTAATTCAAAAAGTACAATTACTTGAATTCCTTTTTTTCTGTGTTGTACTAGGAGTTCTGGCTTTTTTCACTGCTGCAGATCTGTGCACATGTCATGTAAAAGTTGCTGTTAATGCAACTCTTCTGATTTCCAGTAAAATGCTGGAGTCAGTAAAAGAGGAATTGTCTTACTTAACCATGCACAGGATTGGGCTCATCACCATTACTTAGTCAGACAAAACTGTTCTTCACCCAGTATTCCTCAATTGTCCTGGTGGATCTCAACCATTTACCAAGGCAAGGGAAGCTGCTGTTCCCCAGCTGGATTTCCCAACAGAATGTGTGCATCCTCCCATCCTCCTGCAATGCTGAACAAAGCATTACAGTGCCTTTCTGCTTAGCCAGTCTGTTTTATTTTCATTGTCAGATAAAACGAGTGGTGACTTGGTAAGCCTTGGTAACTCACTTGCTTTGATGCCCATCTGTCTGTAGTCTCAGATCCAAAAATCTTCAGATTAAATTCCATTCACAGGATTAAGCCTTGAGAAAAGAAAATAGGTGCTAAGAAGTCTAGTAGCTCAAAGAGATTTGATTTTTAAAGGAATTTAGGCATCTTAGGTTCTTTTACAGTATTTGAAGATCCTGCCAGTCCATTTGCATCAGGATATCCTTAATTACATTTGAAAATTAAGCTTTAAATCTTTCAAACTTTCAAGATGCCATTCTTCCCTCTTTGCTATTTATACCTGCATTACAAACAAGCCACTTTCCTATTTTTTCACTTCCAGTAACATTCTCTTGTGCCTGATAGCTAAAATGGAAAAAACAAAGAAAAAAAAACCAAAAAATAAAACAACAACAACAGAACACACATTAAAAAAAAACAAACAAAACTGAAATTGGTTTTTAGTTCAATTGAACAGAGATTGAAAGCAATACTAGGAAGTAATTTGGGAAGAGATAAATAGCAGCTGCTCTCCTGATGATAAAGACTGAAACTAATACTGATACTTTGTGCGTTGTAATCTGTTGTAACACATAACAAAGTCAGTGTATATTTGTCTTAAGTTTGACTGAGAGGGACCAAATATTACTGTGAGAAAGACTTCAGAAAGAAATTTCTTTTCAATGTAACTTGAGAAAAGGCTGCAATCATTTAAAATTGTGAGAGGATTTTTTGTTTATATATTTTTTTACCTGGGTAAACTTCAAAGGTTTTGTGAGCTACTGTAGGCATTTAATGTGTTCAGACTCACTGTCGGTAGTTATTTCAAATTTACTTTCAAATATAAATGTTTAAATATTAAAAAAGTATATTTCACTGTGATAATCCATATAAAACTTTTAGCCAGCATGTTTATGAAGCAGATTTGGGTTGAAGGAACCAAGGAAGAGGCACACATGTAAAAGCAAAGGATGTAAGATCAATGGCATTGATCACTATATGCACTTTAATGGATGAGAGTTGGGACACACCAGCTGAAACCTGGGGACAAGTGTCTGGGAATTGATCACCTTCTCTTGGAGGAATGGCAAAATCTAATTTCTTGACTTCAGCAACAAAGTGAGAGAAGATATTAACTAATGCACTCTATATATTTCTGAAAGGCACTCTATATTTTCAGAGGGCAGTAGGTTCCTTTGTTTGTGTTTTATGGTCTTGAATGTTCTGTGTACCTGACTAGGTTAATTTAAAAAACAGATGAGGACACAAGTCCTTACTGACCTCATGGAGTTCAGCAAGAGAAAGTGCTGGATTCTGCACCAGGATGGGGCAGCCCTGGGTGAACGGGATGAGAGGCTGGAAGGCAGTGCCACACAAAGGGACCTGGGGCTCCTGGTCACTGGCAAGCTGAATGGGAGTCAGCAGTGCCCTGGAGCCAGGAGGGCATCAGAGTCACGGGGGGCATCAGGCCCAGCAGTGCCAGCTGGGCAGGGAGGGATTGTCCCACTCTGCTCTGGGCTGGGGTGGCCTCACCTCGAGTCCTGGGGACAGTTTTGGGAACCACATGACAGGAGAGACATTAAACCATTAGAGGCCATCCAAAGGAAGGCAACAAAGGTGATGAAGGGGTCTTGAAGCCATGTGAGGAGTGGCTGAGGTCCCTTGGTCTGTGCAGCCTGGAGGAGGCTGAGGAGAGACCTCACTGCAGTTACAATTCCTGGTGAGGGGAAGAGGAGGGGCAGGCACTGATCTCTGCTCTGTGGTGACTGTGACAGGACCTGAGGGAATGGCCTGAAGTTGTGTCAGGAGAGGTTTAGGTTGGATATTAAAGAAGGTTCTTCACCCACGGGGTGGTTGGGCGCTGAACAGGCTCCCCAGGGGAGTGGTCACAGCACCAAACCTGACAGGGTTCAAGAAGTGTTTTGACAATGCTCTTGTTCACATGATGTGACTCTTGGGGATGGTCTTGTGCAGGGCCAGGAGTTGGGCTTGATGATCCTTGTGTGTCCCTTCCAACTCATCATATTTAGTGATTCTGTGATGAGAAGAGCCTGTGTGTGTGGAGGGAAGCTGCCCTGTGTGCAGCTGTTTGCTCTAAACTGAATACATTCAGTGTGTATAGACAAGCTGGCAAATTGCTCATGTTGCAGAGAAATGAGCTGTGATAGAAAATACAATAGATGTTTAATTATTTCAGGGGAAAACCCCATGTTATGAATATCCTCTGTTTTCATGTCACAAAACAAACAGAGCAACTAGCCTGACCTTTAGGCTGTTTTGGCTTCTGGTGGTTTTTGGTTTACAAGACTTAAGTAATTTAAAGTTCAATCACCTGGGCTATTGTGCTAAGGGATTAACACATAGTGACTTGCATCCTACGGTGCCAGATGTAACCAGGACTAACTTCTTCCTTGCCTCTGTCTGCTTCCCTGCATACAGCCATTGCTGTAGGAGGCCTCCCAGTCATGTCATGTCAAATAATGCATGGTCTTCAGAGCTCACTGGGGGAGAGAAAAGTCTGGGAACAATGTGAGCAGGCACAGCCAGGCATTTCCACTAATTGTTGATGTGGATGATGGAACACAAAGGCAGAAGAAGGGAGGGGGGAATGGAAATGTGTCTTGGTGTGGAAACAACTGTGTAAAAACAAATATGCCTGGACTTGCTTATTGGAAATGTAAATGTAGCACAGGAGAACTCCCAGGACAGGAATCTTCTGCTTTAGTCTGCCCCTGCCAGATAGTTTTAGAAAGCTCATTTTTTATTTATTTATTTACCTCTAGAGACTTTTTTGGCTATTTGGGGTTGTGGACTTCCGCAACCTTAAATTGTAACAGGTAGTTGCATTTTACTGCTGAGCTAGCTTGAAATTGTCAGTTTTTGTTTCTGGTTATTTGATATTGCCTAAATATTGGCAATGGAAAACTTTAATTAGCTAATTATTAAAGTAATGTGGAAGTGGCATTTCAAAATATATCCTGGTGGAGTTAAATATCTAAGTGACTCTCTTCCATACTGTGTACTCTAATCCAAAGCACGGTAGAGTGATTTCCAGATCAACTGTATAAAATAAGTAAAATAAAGTGGCATATTTTGATTTGGGTGGGGGGGATTATCCATAATGACAAAATAGAATTTCCTCTTGAGAACTGTCATGCAGAAATATCTATAATGTAATTTCCTTAAACTCAAAAGCACAACAGGTAAAGACAGGGATGAAGAGATGACCATTTGGTAGGATGAGCCTCAAAATGGCACATTTACCCTATAGAATGGGAGCTATATGGAATTAACTGAAAATGAAGTTAGTAAATTTAGTGAGATTCATAAAGTAAAATTAGTAGATTTATGTTTCACTACACAGTGGAAATTTTTGTACACAGGTAAGCTACCAACCCATGCTGGGCTTCCTCATCCACTCGAGATGGAAAGGTCTTTTACATCAAGGAAGCAGAAAAGTGATGCACAGGGCACTTGCATGTTCACCTGAGCCTGAAGGATCATCCTACCTATGCTGAAAAGCAGATATTTCTGCAGTGAGATGGAACAGCTGCAATTAGTAATCAGCACAATGCAACACAACTGAAAATCCAAAAGCTTACTTTTGTCCATTTCCTAAATGAATTGCAAATGTCTGACTGAAACAAGAGCCATTATGGAGGTAAGAGGAAAGGGAATAGCCATCAGAAACACCAATTTGTGGATTATATAATGGTTCTGTCATTAGTAACTTGACCATGCCAATGCAATTGCTTTTTCTCCAAGACAGATACTTGTTCTTACTGGGACTGATTGAAAAGCACTCTGATTATGCCAAAATGTGCTTTAAGTGGAAAGAGGGAGATGGAAAACTATTTAACAGTAGAAATATGATTGCTGATAGCATTGCAGAAAAGTGCCAAAGCAGAAAGATAGCATGGTTTTATCCAGTTAGATTGATCCCTTTTTAGTTAAAAATAACCTCAGTGCTGTTAAAGTTACCACAAGGACAGCTGTAAAGACTGATCATGGGTCAGAGTGAAAACTGAGTTCATCCTCTGAAGTTCCTCACAACAGTCCATTGTGGCACTTCAGTTTTGACAGGTGGGATTGGCCTCCCAGCAAGTACCACGGAAAATATTTACCATTGTAGTGTGGAAATCTGACTTCCTGGTCCTGGACTGGGAACTTCATGTCTCACTAATCTCCTGAACATCTTTGCTGACTAAGGCTGATTCTGAGCAGGTTGCCAAAAGATCTCAGTTTCTCCACCTTCTTCCCAATCTTCCAGTTTTTACATCAGATTTGCCTTTATTAAATGTTCCTACTTTTGTAATCCTGTGATTTCCAAAAGCCACTGTAACCTCCACACAAGTAATAATTCTTCATTTAAACTTCTTTGTTGTGCAGGTGACGACACATTGGGACAGATTGTCCAGAGAGGATGTGGAGTCTCCCTTGCTGGAGATATTCCAGAACTTTCTGGACATAATTCTGTGCCATGTGCTCTGGGATGACCCTGCTTGAGCAGAGGGGTTGGACCAGATGTCCCTCTGTGGTACCTTCCTACCTGACCTGTTCTGTGATTCTGTGAATATTCCCTGAGCTGTATTCCCCAAGTCAAAAGCAGTAGCTGCTATCTCTAGAGTTTCCAAAACCTACTACAAAATATGAAGAACAAAAATCAGGTTCCCAGAATTACATATTGGGTCTTCATGGAAAGGACTTTTAGATTTGTTTACATTCCTGAGATGTGGGCAAGCTTTAGGGGTGAATATCTTGTTTTTCAGAATTTTGGTGACTTTGCTCACAGCTGGGGTACTTAATGCTAATGTGTGCCACAAGGTTCCTGCTATTTAATGGAGGATACCCGCAGTTAGCATTTTAGGGGATTTAAAAATTATTTTATACGGCTTAGGTAACGTGCAGCACAGAACATAGAGCAGCTGAACCTGCTGGAGGAAGATTTCTGAGCAGCTTTCTGAGCTGCTCACCACTAGATCTGCTGAGTGCCATTCTGATGTTACTTCCCTTAGCAGGAGCATTTTCCCTGTCACTGGAGCTGCTATGGGCAGTGGGGCTGGAATTGGAGAAGCTCTTTCTGCATGGGATGGAAGTGTTAGGATTTCATTATGGCTCTGTGCAGCTTAGAGGAATGGGAGGAGGATCCACCTAAAGCTAGTGGGTTTATAAAGTTTAAATGAGCAAAATATGGTGTACCAGAAATGTCATGAATGCACACCAAAATATCAGCATTTTTGGTTTTGATTTTGCGGTAATTAATTTGACAAGCAACAGGCTTCTTCTAGTTGTTCTGCTGAGACCTTTCTCTCCTTGCAGACAAATTTTACAGCTCTGCTTACCACAAGTCTTACCACACGTGAGAGGATTGTGTGAAGCTCTCTCACATAAGAGAGCTATGATGAAGATGGGGCAGTGAAACAAGGGTACAGTGGTAATATTTATGGCTAATGCTGTGATGCTGTGATGCTATTCTGATTGTGTTACAGCTTTAATTCTGTAGCTGTGGTCTAAAATGGGGAGGCAGGTAAGAGGCTGAACTCACTGTGAGCCAGGAAACCTAAAATATCTCTTTTACTTTTGGCCAGATGCCCAGACCAGAATAAATACATTCAGCCTTTCTCTTTCACATCCCCATTGTAGAGACAAAATACAAAAAGGCCAAACAGAAATCTGACAGACCATATTTTGTTTATATAGCAGCTTAGTAACTATATGAGATGAAGAGACAGTTATCAAACTAAGTCCTGTACTTTATATGGATTTATAACAGCCATTTAAACAAAGTATGCCTTTGTGCTCAGGCTGAGAATTTGTAAATTCAATCTGTTTTATGCATGTTTCCATAATATATGAGTGGATTTTATGTGTAGTACATAGATTTGCCTAGATCTTTTAGTTGTTGGAATTATCATGGTGATTTAGTTAATGCTGTTTTGTTTTCTAAGCATCATCTCAGAATTTATCATGATTTCATTAATAGGAAAAAAACCCTTCTTTTATCTCTCCTAATTTGTACACAAGGCCAATTTGAGGGAAAGGCTGATTTTTCCGAGAAGCTTCCAGAAGTTCCAAGAAAGGTTTATTTCCATCTGGTTATTTCCATCTGGCAATTAATTAAAAATAGGCCTTAAAACTTCCTATTTTCCTTTCTAGGATGTTCTGTTTCTCAGGCCTTTCAGCACAGCTGTCTGTGAGTCTGATGGTGTGTCACTTTACAGAACTGCTCTGTGTTCACAGAAAAAGATCTGTGACACCAGTGGAGGGACAGGATGGCTGATGGCTGGAGCTGGAGTTGGAGTTCTTGGTCTGGCACATTGGCTGGGCTTCACAGGAAGTTATAGCCTTGGGAAGGAAATTTTATTATATGTTCTGGCATAAGCCTTAACATTTTCATGCTCTTTTTATTGTTGGGAAATTGCATGTAAAGCAACTGCAACTGGTGCAACATATTTCTGTATTTTATGTATAACTTCAAAGCAGAGTGAGGCCAAATGTTTATGTCAGCTAAGTCTTTTCCAAGTACATGTATTCATTAAGCTGACCATAGAAATTCAGTCAAACTTAAGGTCAGTATTGCTGGTAATTCATTAACAGATTCATCTAAAACTTTGTCCAAAGCTTTAGTTTCTGAATCAGGTCATGAACATCTCATTTCCTCACCAGTCCAAAAATACACAGTCGATTTGGTGGTTAAAGCCAAGTTTAGCCAGACTGAGCAGCAGTGTAACCTCCTAACCACAAGCTTGCTTTATCTTGGATCCAGCTGTGCTTCTCCTTCCATGTGGCAGGGCTGAGGAGGAAGAGGATATCCCTGAAGTGTGAACATGGCAGTCTTGACCCTGACACCCTGATGGCTTTGTTCTTCAACTTGAAGGGAGTGCCTAGCCCAAACCAAGCTCTCACTCCACTGACCTTTGGGTGCTTCATTACTTGGCTGGGAACAGAGTGTGTGGAGTGAACTCTGGAGCTGATACAAACTTTTGCATATGAAAAGACCTGAAGTGCTTTAGGAGTTATATTTTGTCATACATGACTGACATACAGATAGCTATCGTAGCTATCTGGCACAGTGATCACTAAGTGCTTTGCTGGTGTTCAGCAGTGCTAGGAATATTTATGCTGGGATTCAAGGATGTTATTTCATCTGTACTACATCATAGGAAGGACTTTGCCAAAAAATGCCAAGCGTGGAACAGAGTTTAGAATAAAAATTCTTTTTCTGAAGGAAACCGTTGTGAGATCCTGAATGAAAAAAAAGAAGTTTACTTTCCTGTGTCTGGAGAAAATATGGTTTTGTTCATTTCATGTAAACTCAATTTCCTCTGTAGCAATTTGCCTGCCTGCACTGGCCCTAGCTTGTTTCCTAGTGAACCCAGTAACATCAGTGCACTAAGTAATCTGGATCAGGAATGTAAAGTATCACCAGTCACTGAACTGTCAATTCTTGGACACATACAAGATCCTGATTTCCCCCAGTCTCATCTTGTTATCTATATGGTATTCAGTTTAGCCTTCACAGCTCTTACCAGACAAGTGTGTCTTCTAATATCAACCTCCTGTGCACTCGAGGTTTCACTTACACCTGAAACACCGGGAGACCTGCTTTGTTTGCTCTCACCAAAGAAGTGGACTCTTGGAGGATATCCAGGCTTTTATTGAACAGGTATTTGATCCAAGTATTTCTTTTAAAACTCTCCTCGAAAGAAAGCCTGGGGAAGAGCCAACATAATAACCCTAATGCACTGCCCCCCTCCATGTCCTTCCTTTTGCATGTTTCTAAATGTTTAGGAGAAATTATTGACTTAATGTTGCCCTGGAAGTATCATTATTTCTGCTGTGAAGCTTGGAAAGAAAAAATGTAAAAGTAATTTGCCCAAGACTGTAGCATGCTGGAAAGTAGAGTCTTATATGTAAGCTAAAAACCCATCATGCTTAAAGCCAGACCACTGCAGGTAATTCAGCACTGCAGATGTCTTGGCCCACTCTACTCCTGATTCTGCACTGTGTGGAGCTTTCCCTATATAGAATCATCTATAACGTGCCTCCCTTTGGCCTCAGGAGTTTACCTGGGATGAGGTCTGTTGCCAGACTTCTGTGTCAGTACATTTACTGCCTTCAGTTGTGGACGAAGCCAATTGGACTCACTTGAAGCAAAATCAAAGAGGTTTGTGAGCCTATGGCTCCCCATAAAACCTCCCTTGCCTGCCATTTGCTGTTGTTACGGCTGATGGAAATAAGCCAATGTTAAATAAGGGGTGGGAAATCATCGCCCTGCCTTCGACTGAGTACAGCTGCGCTTTTGTTACTCGACTTATACTCAAGGGCAAGCAGTGTTTTGGCATGTTCTGGGCTCCTAAAAGCACTGCTGGGGCAGCAGAGGAAGTTGCTCCCACTATTTTAAAAGGCAGGTCAGCAGAGTCCCGAAGCTGCAGCAGCTGAAGCCTCTGGAGAGCTGTCTGCTCCCTGAGCCCTGGGGAGAGCTGAGGAGGAGCCTGTGCTGCAAAGGGATCTCACCGTGGGAACTGTGCTTGGAGCCTGCAGGGATGGTGACAAATCCGTTCAGAACTCCCCCAGCCAGGCTCTGGGTTTTCCAATTGTGATAAAAGAGATAGGCCAGGTGGCTGAGACAGGTGAAAGTTGGTGGTGGCTGGTCAAATGCTGGAAATTCCAGTGCATTTCTAGGTGGCCTTTCCCATCCATTTTCAGGAAGCTGGTCTTTTTCTTTTCTTTCTCTGTCCTTGTTTACTTATAATTACACTTTTAAAGCTCTTCCTTCCTCTTTCTGGGCTTCTCTTTCAAATCTGTTAGAAAGAAATTTCTTTCAGATTCACAGAAACAGTGTTTGCTTGCTTGTTTGTTTCCCCAGGCTGTTCAGTAAGCTACAAAGATAATTTCTGCTTGTTGGTTACTTTGCATAGGTAGGATCCTCTTGATTCCCATTTGGAGTCATTACACAGTTCTTCATCAAAACTTGGAACGTTTGAAACTCTTAAATAAGCAGATGGCATATTTTTATGAGCAGTATCCCATGTGTAGGTGGGTGTGCCTGCACACACCCATATTTCCATGTGTATTTTTTGCATATAATCCTTGGGGCACATCTGATCTGAGGCTTTTGAGAAGGACTGGAACCATGGCATCAGGGAGCAAGGATTTCTTCTGACACATCTGGTATGTTTTGATGCAGGTGTAGCCAAAGATGGTTATCACACTCTGAAAGTGGAAAAGGTCACATTCTGACATAGCATGTAGCCACAGGTTGTGTACCAGACTCTTTCTAGATTTGGAAAACAGTTCAGAATTAGCCTTTCTGAATCATCATATATTTTTATGTTGACCCTCACATTATACCTAGAATGACTCCTTTCCCATGTCTGCAGCCCTTCCTCATTTTTCAGTCATTAGACATCAGAGCTGATTTTCTTCTGGAGGTCAGTCAGTTATTGGGTCTCAACAGGAGGATCAGAATTTCTTGAGTCTAGAAAAAAATGCTGGAAATAATTATGCTTTATTTTCCTTCTTGCTCTAGGGGTTGCATAAAGCAAGAAGGAGGCTTCTTCAACTTTAACTTTGCCATTTATTTCCTACCTCCTGTAGAAAACCCTTTAGGCAGAGCCAGCATATCATCCCTGCAATAAACTTCAGTTTGCAAAGTGGTGATGTTTCTTGCTCTCATTAGAGCTTTCCTCCAGAACGTCACTCTTTTTTCCCTTCCTAATTTCCAACCTCAATTAACGCACAATAATTTTCCATTTTCTAACTGCACCCACAAAGTGTCCTTTATCTCTTCTCCCTTGTTGATATTTATGCACCTTGTGTAACTGAGGAGAAGGATCACACACACTGTCAGCTGTCAAGAGCAGAACCCAGCGAGCCAAGCTCCTTCAGTCACGTCCCACGAGAGAGAATCTCTGCTCCTGTCATCATCAGAACAGCCTGCTGGTGCACCTGTTGCCAGCTGAATTAACCTTCCCTGAGCAGATGACCAGAACTGTACACATTATTCCAGATGAGCTTTCACACTGCTTATATATATATATCAATATGGGATTAAAGCTTTTTATCTGTTCTGGAGGCCTCCTGATGCCTGTTCTCTTCTGTGCTTTATCCATAGCAACATCACCATGACAGCTCCCAGTTAACCTTTTGAGACAGGTGCACTTCAGTTTGTCTCTATCCAGCTGTTGAGTGCTCCAGTTTTAGACAAAATTGTAGTCCTTGAATACATAAATGAGGAATTAAGGACTAAACTAAAATAATTTAATTTAATTGATTAAATTAACCTGATTTCTGTTCCTCCACTTGTTCAGATTATCCAGTCCTTTTCATGAGAGATCCTCATGTTTCTCTTAGGGAGTGAGCCCAATATATTGGTATCATCACCACGGTGCCTGGCTTAGCTTAACACACTGTTGTTGTTTACTCAGGTTTCAGGAAGTTGTTTCATGGAAAGATTATTCCTTCTCTTTGCACTGGGGACTTGAAATTCCTTGTTGTCCTCCAAGATGCCCGGCATGCCAGAAAGAGAGAGCACAAGAGCCTTCCTCTTTTTCTCAGCAAAGTTAGCTGGCACTTGAGTGGCAAAGAAGAACAGCAAGAGGATGTAAAGGGGGTAACAAGGGTTTTCTGAATGCAACCTAAATCTTGGCAGAATTTAGTAAGAAATTGAGATGTCTCCCACAGCTGTCTGGTTTTTTAGGCCAAAGTTGGGCAGAGTCTCACAGAGGTGGCATAAGACAGACCAGAAAACCCTACCAGATTTCATGGTCATAGTGACAGTGACAAATCTTTGTGATTCCATATTATATATATTTTTTGACAAATAATATATTTTTCTAAATTTTCCTTTTTAATTTTAATTTTAGCTAAAACTTAGCTTGAAAAAATTTATACCATAAGGGAACACCTGTCATTTTTGTTGAATTACAGCCCTCTAAGACAGGAGTTGTTTTCTAAGTATTTGTGTAGCTACAGGTTTTGTACCTATAGACCTCTTACTGCAGAACTGGGAATGAAAATAGATCAGTTTTATGCCGTAAGGCAAAATAATTACCTGACCAAGTTGTTAAGACAGTATTTAACAGGTTTACATGATTAGTTAGGACTACATCTGTCCTCCTTGCAGCAGGAGTAGCTGTCTAGAACTTTAAATTTACAGTAAAGAGTGTGACTAGAGCAAGTGGATGGAGTAGATGTTGGATGGTTTGACTAAAACAACATGACCTTTGGAGCTAAACCTGCTTACACTTTGTCTCCCTCAGTTCAAGGTAACCTGCTTTCCACACTTATGTTATTGATAGGGTGCATACTTTTTGAAGGAAACTGAGTTCATGTAAAGTAGAAATTGCTGGGATTCTTTTTCAGCATCTTCTTCAGCTGGCTGGAGATGCTGATAATGCTTGGAATAATTTTTTAAAGTTTTATTTCCTTTTTTTTTATGCTACACTTTATATTTGTTATTCCCTGGTTCCCTGACCTATCTCCTTTTTTTTTTTTTTTTTTTTTTTAAATTTCATTTTATTTTTACTGTCTTTTTTCTCAGGTCTCTTTGAAGGGTATGAGCTGTCTTTTTTTCAGTGGTGATATTCAAGGGGAATAAAAGGTTAATACAAGATCTGGGCAAATAATTCCTTTCCAACAGTGCTACCAGCAGAATTGGCTTTCAGCTGCATTGTGTGCTGAAAACTGATGACTTACAATTGGCTAAAGCTGACGGTGGGGCTGGAACAGCTGTGATACAGCAGGGCAGCAGAAATTTGCAGAAACAACTGGATTTGTTAAAGCTGAAAAAGAATGTCATTTTCGTCCCCTCTTGTGTAAGTTGGTGCTCTGAAGGTTTTTTTTGTGCTGTTAAATACCTGCTGAGAAACAGCAGGACTTCAGGAACAAAGCTGTTTGCATGTATGTATACTTACTAGTGAAATGTTTAGAAAATTGATTTGGTAAGCTTAAGCTTTAATAAAGTTTGGGTTTTTTTCTTTTCTTATGGTTTTAGTGCTTGTGGCAGAATTGCTGGATGAATGGCCTGTAGTAATCCATTTATCCAGGGAGCAGGTCCTGCTCAGCCCTTGGCCTGGCATTCCATTTGGCTCAGCTGCCAAGATTCCCTGGAGAGGGAATCTGTCTCTCCACCCCACCAGCATCCTATGGAGGTGGGAGAAGTTAAGCTTTGCTGAAAGCTGTGATAGTTTTGTGTTGCACACTCTGAGCCATACAAAATTCAACCAAGTGCAAATTCATCTGGTGGCAGTGAAGCTGATTTACGAGGCCACTGTCAGGGAGGACATTTGCTGTGCCAAGAGAACTGTGTCTGTGTGGTTTCTGGAGAGAAACCAGCTTCTGCTCCTGCCTGTTATTCCTACCAGCTCCCCTTTCTGCTCTGCTACTATTAGGACCAATATTCTACCAGCCAGATAGGACTCTTCTTCTGGGGAAAAAAAAAAAAAAAAAGTTTTCTTCTGTGAAAATGCATTAGTTTGGCTTGGTTTTGCTTTTAGCACTACCTGGAGTCCTTTCATCTGTCCTGGTGATGTTACTGCTGCTTCCCCCGGGGCTGCAGCACGCACCCTGAAATGCGTCAATGCAGAAATGCTGAGCGCTTCATTGTTACCTTAATCCGTGCTGACTCCGTCGTTTCTGGGTATTAGCGGGGAAGTGCTCACCTCGGTAGCAATTACACATGGTCCACTGGACTTCATGTTCTTGCCTGCATCACCACATGGAGTGGCGTTAGGACTGGAGAGATCTTCCCTCCAAAGAGAGAAAACCCAGGGGAAGGAAGAGCGTGAGTGGCTTTTCTTATCAGCAAAAAAAGAGGATTTGTTTTCGAAGGCTAAGCTGCTAATGCTGAATGACATCAAGAAAGAGATAAGAGAGCTGTTAAGTCTTTGAGGAGGGTCCTAGGGATAAAGAATGCTCTCCAAGGAGGATACAAAAGACAAAAGAAAGGAAAATCAAAACAGTTGTGGAAAGAAAAAGTAAGCCACTCCAAGAGGAAGCTTAGCAGAGAAGATGGGCAGCAGTCAGCAAAGTTGTGATGTCTATGTGAAGGAAGCCAAGGCTGATAGAGGCTGGTGAAGATCATCCTCCACGTAACAGAGATAAGATCCATAAGCAGCAGGAGAGAAATGTAAAAGGTAAGGGCCCTAATTTTCCTCACCTTCTTCCAAGCTATTTTACTTTAGCTGCACTTTTTGGAAGAGTTACTGTATCAGGATGGGTTGTTCCCATATAAACTCCCCTGGCTTGCATTTGATTGGTAATAAATAAGCTTCCAGCACCAAAGGTAAAAAATATCTTCTACTGATGTAATTATTTCCTGAAACAGAAAGTCTTTGAAATAGCAGAGAATGCTATCCAAGAGAGAATGTCTTTCTCAAGGGAAGGTAGTGCAGAACCAGTAAATGAGTTTGAGTGTTCAGCTGGGAATCCTAAATTACCTTCAGAAAACATTAAAAGGAAGGAAAATTTTGCAGTGTGATGAGATCAGATGAACAGTTTGAAGTGGAGGTGGTAGAAAATCTGACCTTTGCTCTTGGATGAGTAGCTACCAGATTATCTTGGAATGAGAAGCTTCCAGTAAAGGCTGTGATGAGATACCTTTGTGTTTCTGATAAACCTGAGAACTTTTTCTGAGTCAAACTGGATATTCTGAATAGTGTGCAGATCGTTGATGTTGTTCTGACATCAACATGGTGTAAAGAACTTGTGGAAAAAGCAAGACCAGCTGACTTCTTCAATTCCCCAGATTTTCTGGAGTAGGTGATGGCTGCTACTGAGCCATTTTACCTCATTTCCTAATAATATTTAGTAATACTGGAAATGGAGATCTGACACAGCACAGCCATACACGTAGTGTTCATAGCCTTGTGTATTTTGGTATTTCCCCCAGATTAAGTTTATTTTAGTGGACTGAAATTTTGACATGGGCATGATCTATCCTTACTTCTTGCCATGGATTTTGCTATATTTGCCATCTGAGCTTCTTGTGTGCTGGACAACACAAAGCAGGGCTGCTTCAAAACATAATAGTCGACTTGTTATTAGTAGCTTGTTTGTTTGTCCTCAGGCCTATTTATAAAAACAGCCCCAGGCAGGGAATTCTGCCAGCAGCCCAACCACTGAACAATTACAGATCTTTTCTTGGAGCTGTGTTTTCCAATCTATGCAATAATTCAGCAGCAAACCATAGTCACTGCTCACAAGTGTATGAAAGTAGCCATTTTTCCATGTGGCACTGTTTTTGTTGGTTTTTAAAAAACCATAAATAGTCTCCAAAGGTATCCCTAAAAAAAATACAAAATTTAACTTACAGGTATCACTGCCAGGTTAGTAAAACTAAGCCCAGTATGATATGCAGAACTCAAAAGTAAGTAAAAAGTATATATTAATCAAAAACTATACATTGGGTGCAATCTTCAACAAGGATTTCAAGGGACTGGTACTCATAAAGGACCAGGCTTTCCAAAACAAACAACAACAACAACAACAAACAAACAAACAAACAAAAAAACCACTATCACCAAAACCCAAAAACAACTGTAAGGAAGAAGGGAAGAAGAGAAGATTAATCTAATTTTGAAAGGACATTGTAATAGCTGTTTTTTCTGGTGCTGTGCTCATAGAGTTCAATTCACAAGTGTGACAGGTGGTTGATTGGGTTTGCATGGTTAGTGGTGCAATGCAGATGAGGTGCACTGTTTAATTAGTGGATAGGAAACTATAGAGGCAAATGATAGGCCCTTGTTGGCCAAAATGGGATGGAAGGAAGTGTAAACATTTGGTTTTGTTCAGACTCCTGTAACAGCATAGCTAGAGTATTTTGTGAAAAGAGCCTGATAAACAAGTCAGTAAATGAGTCTGGTAATTCTTATGAAGGGTGGGAATGGCCAAATGAGACTTTGGGGGAAGCCCTCTCCAATTGAGACAACTTGGCACAAGTCGGGGTCACTTCTCTGTACAAAGTTCAGAAGTCATGAACCAGAACATCTCTGGTTGGAGAATGTGGGTTTGTTAAACAGATTGGTTGTGTTTCAAGGGTTTGAAATGTTCTTTCTGCACTTGAAATATGTGTCTGTGTTTGCTAGATATGATGCAAGGTTTTGGCAGTTCTGCACTTGATTTATAATTTAAGCCTTAAGGAAGACTTAGAATTTGGGATTTAACCCCAAATCACCATGAAACTTGTTAGGTGCTTATATATTGGGGTTTTAAAACTATTCTTCTACTTTATTCTTCCTTGGAGGGAAAACAAAGTTAATCTGCCTGGCTGCTGCCATGGAGAGGTGTGGCAGGGACAATTTGTTCTTTAGATGACTTAGGCCTGCTTATATAAATACACCCTTTAAACATTCAATCCCTCTATTGATGTCTAAAGATTGAGGCAAATTGTGAAGTAGCTTAAAAACTGCTGTGCAGAGCACAAGGGTTGGAAATACAGAAACCCTGTGTTCTCCTGTGTACATGTGAAAACATGATCTGTTAAAGCTATGGCAGAAGCAGAGCCACTGCATCTCCAGGATGTGCAGCAAATTGGAGGGATATGGAGCATGGATGTGAAAGCTCAGCACTGTCTGCTGCTTCTCCCTTAGAGCAGCCTGGGAATGTGGTTGAGAAAGGCTTTATTCTAGGAAGCAAATTCTGTCCCTGTTCATTCCTCAGGTTAGTGAAAAAACACCAAATATGTCCTGCTTTGGATGTCATGGCTCAAAATCGGAGTCAGTCAGTACTGGGAAGTGTCTATCAAGTATCTTGAACTAGGAGGTGTGGGAGAGGAAGGAATCCTGTAGCATTTGTAGAGGCTTTTGTCCTATGACTTGTTTACTTTCTCAGATGAAAACTAATATATCTTATTGTATTAAGGAGTGGATGCAGACTTTAACAATAAAGTTTTAAGTTCTACAAAGTTAGTGACCTTTTATCTTTTTTTTTTTTTTCCTTTTCCATCCCCTCCCTCTGCCTTTTGCCTTGTCTTCTTTTAGGCTTTAAAAATGGGGAGCAGCAGAATTGTAGCTTTCAGTCTCAGTTCCTCCTTTTTGCACAAAGCCCTTGTTGGATTCCCCTGATCTCCCTCCCTACAGAATATTCAGCCACTCTTCTTAATAAAAGGTTAAGATCTGATGGTGTTGAAACCTCTTGTTTACAGTCATTGCAGAACTGTAGTATGGAAATTTCCATCTACAGCAAGATTAAAAACAAAAAAAAAATCCCTGCTGTTTTTATGAACATTTGGATCCAAATAAAGAGATAGTGGTTGAATCAAGCATTTTAATTCTGACTAGCACATACAGTGTGTTCAGCCAAAAAGGTCTAAGCTAATACCCCCATACTCTGAAGAAATGCCTTGTTCTGCTTCTCCAAGAACCATAGTCTCACTTGCAGAGCTATCTAAACTGCTCTGATAATGTTTGTATTGAAGTTCTCTAAAGGGCAGTGCTGCCTTCCTTAGGGAGATATGATCAAGGTAAAAAATTACTGTTTTGTTGCCAGCAGTGGGTTAATTTTTCTTGTTATTCAGCTCTTTCACTAGTTTGGGCAATGCATGTGCAAGGATGTCAGTACTTTTGGAGAGCAGTGTTCATAGTGCAACATGCCTATGACAGATTTAAGTCTATGATTTGATTGGGGAAGGAAAAAAAAAACCCAACCTGTGGATCCTACAGGTCTTTTGGAAAAACCAGACAGTTAACTTCTCAAAAAGCAACACTAGTGCTGCCTGTATTTCACATACTGTGTTCTATACATATCCAGTGTTACAAGGGGTGTCATTTGGCAGAGAACTTGGATTTTTCATATCAGTTCAGAGCACACACAATAGAGCACCCATTGCCCTGCAGCCACAGCTGCCTCCCCTCTCCTTCCAGAGCCCAGCAGGGCAGCAGTTGTGCAGTGTTTACACTGGGCACAGAAGGGTACCCTGCTTGCATTTAAAACTTGCTCTGAAGACTCTGGTATTTTCTCTTAACTCAGCAACAGCAATTTAAATCCTGGGGTTAAAGTCCTGACAGAAGCAGATGACAAAAAGCAAACTTTATGACAAAATGCAGGGTTGTGGTTTTGGGAAGAGGTTCTTTCCTAAGTTGATGCTTCACATGTGTACATGTGAAGATTTGTCACTGGGCCAGTCTGAGAAGGAGCATTTGATATGTTTGGGGAGCTGGTCCATGCTGCTGAGAGGCAGGAACTGGCTGATTCCTTTTTTGTAGCTGAGTACTCAGTGCTCACTGGAGCACCCTTGGCTGCTGCCTAATGAGCTCAGTGATCTCAGCATCTTCAGGCTGCTCTAAGTGACCGTGATTTTGCATAAGAGCAAAATTGAGGGTGTTCCATGTCTCCTATTTTGTTTTTGGGACAAGTTATAATTAATCTCCTCTTGCCTTTGTGAGCCCTAACCCAAAGCACTGCATAAGCAAAAATAATCAAGATTAATAATTCAACACTATGGTGATTTATGTTTTCAGAGGCCTCTACCAGCATTACTCAGTTAACTGTGTCAACATTTCTGCTGTAAATGAGCATTAGGCTCATTTTTTATGTGGGGAAACCTTTTGCTGAAGAGCAGGATTGTGTTGAAAGCATGAGGGAAACAAATGGTGTTGGGATGGATTCCAACAATGCCTTTTGCCAGAATAAGGCAGGATGCCTTGAGTTTACCTGGCAAGGAGAATAGATGATAATACATAACCTCTGTACCTGCTGGGAAGAGCAGGCATCTCCCCACAGCATCCAAGAGGGCTGTGCCATGCATGTTTGCAGCTGTGCACTGACAGCTGCAGGTGGTCTCCTGTCACACAGCATGGAAGGTGCCTGCCTGGCTCTCTGCTGCTGTGTTGATCCCTTGCAGAGGTGTTGGCCTCATGCTCATTAACTTGCTGGTGCAGGACACCCTGGAACAGTCAGGCAGGATTTGTCTGGGGGAATGAGGAAATGCTGTAAAAATCAGGATCAGAATTTACTTCTCATCTGACTGCCTTTGGGCTGTCAGTCTCAATGTGAAACATCTGTGGCACATGGAACACTCCAGTTGTTGCTTTTAGACTGTTCTGGGTTTCTCTCAGTGATGAAGTTGTTCCCCTGGCAGCATCTCTGTGGTAAAAGCAGGTGCATGTTTAAAGGGGGAATGTGGATCTGCAGATGAAATGCCAGTGTGAGCAATATTCCCACCCCAGCACTCAGGATCTGGATTTCTGGATCAGGTCTGCCCTGTCTCAGGTACTTTTCTAAAGGATACTCTGCAAGCTCCTGTGTGGCCTGATACCAGCCTTATGCCACTACTGGAGTTGGACCATGGTCACTCCAGCTTCACCAGTAGTGGCAAAGGCAGTGAAATAGGAGGAAGGTTTCTGTATTCCGTGCTATTTATAAAGCAACAGCTTCCAAAACAACAGAAAAATCCATGTCACAGCTTTTTTTCTCCAGAGCGTTCCATTGTTCTTGTTTACATTCAATCTTCCTAGTTTGTATAGAAAGAAAAATCTACAGTGGAAGAGAGAATATCTTAAAAATAAGAAAGATCCCGCACAGCTCTGGAAGAGATAAAAAAAGTTTTTCAAGATTAATTGTTGCAGAGAGATGCATTTGTAAGTAACATTTGGGTCTGCATGTGTGGCTTTGCCTGGTAAAACAAGAGCATGTTAGAGGCAGAATCCTGGCAGTGGTCAAGGCAGTGGGATTTTTGCCAGTGATTTTAATCAGAGCCAGAATTTCACCCTAGGTCTATAATCTTGTGTAATCTCCCTTTGAAGTCACATGGATTTTTAACCAATGTCTTATATAACACCAAAACAATTCACTATCCACCCAATAATGTCTGTTTTCCTTTGTAACCAAAACTAAATGTTCCAAATCGTGTTTTCCAAAACCTGAGATGAGATTGAATTAGAAACCTCTTTTCCTCCCATTTTTCTGAGATATTTGGTATTTATAGAGTCACTTTGAAACTTTGGGGGTAGTCTTCTGTTAAACCCCTTGTCTGACCTTATAGCTAACCACGTTAAAACTTGATGTTTGGGACAAAGATTTATGTCCTTCCCTTCCAACCTGAACTCTTCTCTGATCTCAGGCAGAGAAGTCCTGCTTTAGCTCTTACAGAAATGCCTTTTAGGCTCATCTGCTGATTAAGAAACTGATAGGCTGCTGAAAACACAGTTTGTCCCATTAAAATGAATAAAACTATCAACCCTAATAATTCCTTGTAAGAATTTGAGTTTGGGTTTTTTTCTCTGCATATTTGGGGTCCACTAGCCAGTGACCAGCTGTACTGAAACCTGAGGAAATTCCATTTCCAGCTTACATATGCCCAGAATTTCACTCTATCATTGATGCCCCATCTGGGATTTTTAAGACTGCAGGTGTGTCTTGAGCCTGCTGAAGAGAGAAGGTGATATGAAAATATGTTCAGTACAGTGATAAAATGCTTCCATGTCAGAGACAATTAGGGGATTATCACACAAAGCCACTGTTTTGAGACAAGAACTCCTGTGTAATTTTGAAAGGAGTTGCTTCTTTCAGATCTTTAAGATTATGAATATTTGGAGGTTTTCAAGACAAGGCTGGCCAAAGCCCTGTGCCCCCTGGTTGAAGTTCCCTGTTGATCCTACTTTCAGTAAGAGCTGTGTCTAAAGACTTAGAAATTCTTTCCCCATTGAATTTTTTTATGTTCTTGAATCATGCACAGATCTGCTTAAATAAGCATTAATAAATCCTTGTCAAACCCAGACTATAAATTATCAAATGATAGTACAGAGGTTGTCTTTCCCATGCATTTTGGCTTTATATTCTGCATATACACAGGACTGAAAGCTGCATTTTTGCTTTGCTTTAATAAAAGTCAGAAGGTATATCAGTGACAGAGGCAATTCTTAATTTCTGACCTGATGGCCTGATAATACAGCCTGCCAGGACTGAGGAATTGTAACCTACATCCAGGAAGATTTTATAATTCACAACAGTATCTTAATTCACAAGTAGAATTGCTGTTGACCTGGTTTATATACACATATTTTAATTTTAAAACAGCTAAGGAAAACTTTCTGGCTGTATTAATCTATTTTTATTGTCAGTTTAATGAGTTACCCTTTTTACCTTATAGCAATACCTTGGTGGTTTGGGTTTTGTTAAAAATAACCAGCTGACAGTTCTTGTTTCTTTGTGGCTTCTTAATTTGTGTGATTTTTATCTTAATATGTTTTTAACTGTTCATTTCCTTTTAGTTATTTCATTAAAGGAAAAACCTCTGCCTTTGCAGTTCAGTCAGGTTTGATTAATTTGCAAATATCTGATTCAAGCTAAATTTGCTGTAGAGCACGTGTTTGTAAAGCCATGAGTTTTCTTTCTTGAGGGTTAACTCTATATTACTTTATTTGAATGCTTCAGCCTGGGAATTGTTTCAAGTGGTGGATTAAGAGGTTTGTCTAAAGTACTTAGGAATGCAGGATTTGCAATAGCAGGTGAAATAATTTGTCAGTTATGTCTGGTAACCTGCTTTCAGCAGTTGTCAGTCTCTGTGGTTGTGGTGAAAATTTATTCTCTCTTTCTCAGCATCCCTTGTACAATTGGTCTTGTTACTTGTGTCATGCAGTTTAGGATAACTTTAGGAGAACAGATTGTGTTTTAAAGAATAATTAAGCTCCTTTCACTGCAAATTTAATCCATATTTTAAAATTTTAAATTTGGTACAGGAAGTTTCAGACTGTAAACCTAGTTTTTGTTCTCCCCCCCAAAAAGGGACAGAAGGTTTTACCCAGGTTTCTTACTTTTCTGAAGTAATGTGGTTTTTTTTGCAGTAGTATAGTTGAGAGCAAAAGAATGCATTAGGCTTAGTAAAGTACCCAAGAACTACTTTAAGAACATAATTGCTAATCAAGAGATGACCAAAATTAGGACTCAATTAATCTAAATTTGTTGGTTGAAATAAGGCTGCATTTCTGAATGACAAGATGACCACAGGCTTGGTACCCCTTCTGGGATCCACCATTGGTAACCTGAGAGTTAAAATCTGTAGCTGATATTTGGGAATTGGGGGCATGTCCTGCTGTCCTGACTGCCAGCTCTGACCTGTCACCACAATGGCCTCTCCTTAATTGTCATCCTGAGAAATGCTTTCATCAGGGACAGAAAGATGGACATATAACAATATAATCTCTCTGTCTAGCTCCCAAATGACAGCCAAACAGGGATTTTTTCCCCCCTCCATTTCTCTTTTATTTTGTCTTTTCAGAGAGTGCAGGCTGTAATCAGTCATGTGGCTTTTCTTTTACATCATGACTGTCAGCACCTGAAGGAAAATCTTAAATTGCCAAGCACTCCTATAAATTAGACAGGTTGCTGCATGGCTGGTTGGGCATTGTACTGTGCCTGTGTTTCTCCAGCTAAAACAAAAGGAATAAAGAATTGTGTTGTAATGAAAGCTTTACATTTTTGGCTGCTTTGAATTCTCTTTCTTCACTTCTACATTTGTAACAAAACCCTTTTGTAGACAGTGTTTACTACTTTGATACTAATCAGGGCAGTGTTTCTGTATATCAAAACTCCAAAACTTGCTTAATTATTAAATGTTGTACTATGCCAGGGTCATATTTCACCTCTGCACTCTCAGAAATTCTTTGTTATATAAATATTCTCACAGCAAGCCCACTGTGGTGGAGCAGGGCTTTCCTCAGTGTTACCCAGAGAGCGTGTGAAGGAAAATCCATGAGGACAGTGCTGGGTCTTGGTGTTACAGTGCAGCCAAAGCCAGTTCACCTCTTCCAGCTCCAGTCTTCAGCCAGCTCTATAACCTGGGAGAAGATGAAGAAGGGTGTGCTGGCTGAGGAACATTCATGAGTCAGGAAGCTTTTTGCTCTGCCTGTGATTGACTTTATGGACACTCTTTGTGCTCTGTTCTTACTAAATGAATGGGGAAGTGCTTTTAGGTTTTGCAAGAATGCTTAGAGGTAGCTGAAGTGTTTGATGAACAGCCTGGGTGGGATCTTAACCTGGTTAGAGCATTTTGCTTGTAAACATTGCATGAAAAAGAGATCTGATCAGAAAAATCTACTTGACCTGTTTGTGAGTTGAACTTTGCACTTTTTGTGGAGCTCTCTTTCCTTCAGGTGATCCCTGGGCCTTGCTGGAGGGAAAGTTCAGTTCATTTCATGGCTAAAATAATGCCATGTTTCTGGTGCCAAACAAGAGGAACTGAGGCACAGAAGTTGGCACCTGCAGCACCTTGCTCATTCACTGTGGGAGCAGAGGATGGCCCAACCCTTTTGTCCACAAATCTCACCTGAAGTTCTGAGTGCACAGGGAAAGTGGATTTGATGTGTTTGAAGGAACAAGAATAGCTGTCACTATGTACGTGTTAGCTCATGTGTTTCAGGGGTTATTTTCTTTATTATGTTATTTATTGAAAACTCTAGACTTTGCATAGAGTCCTGTTTGTGGAACGTTGTTTAGTACCACAAATTGAATACTTAAGCACTGAATGAAATGCAAAAAAAAAAATATTACAAATTTTGTTCTTGTAAGAATATATTGAAGACTGGAGCATGTGAGAGGGCTCTTGGGACATGTAAAATCAGGACTATTAAAATATATATTTTTCTTTCCATTTGTTATATGGGGTGAAGGAAACCAGATCTAATGTTACAGAACTATATTTAATTCCTGCTGTGAATCATGAGACAGTTCATGATTGTCTGTAGTGGGAGAAAACAATTGAAATGGATTCAGCCTTTATGAAACCAAAGGCAGGGTCTTCAGCCCCATTGTTGTGACACACCCTCTGGAAGGTGGCTTCCCATCCTGGATCCTCGATAACTCAGTCCAGGCTCTTGCATGAAAGCAGGATAGGGGCAGCTGGGTTGGACTGAGGCCATGGATGGCAGGTAGGTCACAAACACCCAGCAGGATGAATGAATAGAGGGAAAGCCTGCTAAAAGAGCAGATGGTGCTTCCACAAGCAGCTCTCCCATCCTGGCCCTGCACACACAGAAGTTCAAGTGAAGCTCTGCCTCTGCTGAATCCAGATGGGAAGAGGAGATAGTGCTGCAAATTCCCTTATCCAAGACAACCCTTTCCATGAAAGTGGAGTGTGTGGGATGCTACAAAACTTAGATGCAGCCTCCAAAACTATCAGACCACCTCTGGCTAAGCTTTTCTTGATAGAAGCTCTTACTAGAAAGATCTACCACCTTCCAAAGCAGCAGGTTCTTCAGCATCCCTTGGCTGTCTCTTGAACTTTGTGGTCCTATTGACAGGAAATTATCCCTGCTGACCAACCTAAATCTTACTTCCTGCAAATTAAGTTGTCTTTGTTCTTGCCTTAGTGACCATGGAGAGTATTTGACCAACCACTGACATGTTTATTTCTTGTCTTCTCTTTCCTAGTCTAGAAACCCCAGTTCTATCAGCACATAGACCATATGTGATAATCCTCCTCTGATTCTCTGCACTGCTCTGCTTTGGAGCACTGTGTTTTGAAGATGGTCTGGACAAACAAGAACTAAAATTAGCTTCACAGGAGTCTTATGGAGTGGAAAAATTGTCTAAATTGCCTGCCTGATGGCTCTCCTAATGTACCCATTTGGATACATTTGGGGTTTTTTTTTTGCAGTTTCATGTCACTGGCTCATCCTGGAGTAGTTCTCCCTTTTAGCAGCCTGGCCAATAGCCAGCTGCTCCCTGCTTCATTTTAGGTGTTGTTTCCCTTCTTTCTTTAACCTGCTGAAGTTGGAAATTTTCCCTTCAAGGGAACACAGTTTGTTTTTTTTTTTCAGCAGGGGTGGGATGTGTGGACCTTCACAGAGGCACTGAAGGGCAGCCTGTCCCAATCCCTGTCCCTCAGCCCATCACACTGAGCAGCACCAGGTGCTTCTTCAGGAGTCAGACACACCCCAAGCTCTCACAGTGAGCACTGAAATCACTTTCTCTATACTCAGGGAATCTTGATTTCTATCACACACACAGAAAGGTTAAATCAAAGCCATCTCAGCAACCTCAGCTTTTTAGGCCCAGTCTTGTAGATGTGCATTTCAATAAGAGGTTCACAACTCCACACCAGATCCTCTAAGTGGGAGTGCACAGATGCCCTTGGGGAAAAAAAATCCAAAATATCCCTAGGATAATGCCATTGTGTCTTCCCAAAACCACTTACTAATACATTTCAACTGACTTTGATATTCTTGTTATTTCTTTACTAATTGCTATTTCTTTTAACGAAAACTTTTTGATTTATTGCTTTCACTGAAGGAAAAAGATGAGATAAAAAAAGCAGGCAACAGAAGAGAGAAGTATGGGATCCCAAGATAACTCAGGAAGAAATTTTCTTTGATTTTCTTCTCTTCTCTCCTTTTTTTTTCTCTCCTCCCATATTTCAATTGTCTTATAAATCTATCATGGTTCTTACAAACTCATAAAATTAATAGTACAGAATAGTTATTTAATTTTTCAAATTAATTTTTAAATATTATTTCCCAGTTATTTAATACATTGTATTGTTACTTTGGGAGCATCTCTTCTAGGTTACCCCATTTGCAAACACACAGTTTTTCTCCCAGTGCAAAAGCAGATGTCTCCAAGCAGCATCATACAGGACTTTTTTCAGATATGAAACAAAGTTATCTCAGCAATGCCGTTGTTGCCTTAACCAGCAGTGGGTATGTAAAAAACAGCTTCATCTGGTTATGATACACTGAAGTTTACTAAGCTATCTAACTTTTGGGAGTACTTCATTTTATTTAGCTGAGCTATTGATAACCCTGCATTCAATTCAGCTGGCTGATTTTTGGTAATAACACATTTACCTGCATTTCTAGTTGCCATTTTTTTTACTCCCTCTTATTTCTGCCTCTTCATAATTTTGCTTGGCCAACTAACACACATATAAAACACAGCCTTTAACCTTCATCTTCATTAGATATCTGTTCCCCATCTCTCAGGCTCACACTCTAATTTCACATACAGGATACAATTTACCCCAAACACATCCTAAAATGCACATATTCCAGCATGATTACATCTCTGCTCAGTGTGAGTGTTGTTGCCATGTAGATCAAACCTATGAGATAAATTTTTGTTCTTCAGGGGCTGAAGTAAGATAAACACCCCAGTAAAAATGTATATGAGAAAAACAAGGCAAAATCCCAAAGTTACCATCCATATCCACAAAAACAGGCTGAGAAAAACATGTCAGATACCCATGTAAAGCTTTATAGGCATCATTACTGGCCACAGGTTGAGCAACTGAGATGTGCACATTTCTTGTAAGAGCTACTAAAGGAAGTGACAATCTATAATTTAGCTTATTTTTCTATGTAGGAATGCAGCATGAGCAAAGGCAAACATGATTGACAGCCCACATCTAACTCAATATGTTTCACTTAGGAGATCTTAGAGCATTGTAATTAGTGAAAAACAAAATACATATTTTTGCTGAAGAGCTGTCACCAGCTCAACTCACAGGAATTGCATTTTCTGTTTGAAAGAGTGCAGGGTTAGTTTAGAGAATTCAGTTTACTGTTATCTCAAATGACATTGAGCTTTGCAAGTGAAGGAGCCAAGAAAGCCCAAAATGACCCACAGCATAAATACTGTTTGCTAACAAATATCATATATTAATATCAATAGCAACCCAGAGTCTGTATTACATTGCCAACAACAGCAAACTCCACAGGTCATGTTTCCCTAATGATATTCATGAATACTTTGGACACAAATAGTATTACATAAAACTAAATGAATATTTGTATCAACTATAGCAACTAAGAACAACTCTGGGAAAATCATCCTACCTGCCTGTTGTACCTCAACACCTTAAAATGGTAATTTGGTTCTCTTTGTTTATCCTACATGGTTGAAAGGTTTTTGAATCATTCCTAAATAATGCCACCTTCAAGCCAAAAAGATCTGAATTCTGGAGCCAAGGCAGCCCAGCAGACAAACCCTCGGGGTGCTGGGAGAAGAAGGAAACTTTGAAGCCAAAATGCTATTCAGTTTGAAAATAAGCTAGGAATTTCCCCCAGAAAAGCTCTGCAGCAAGGAGGCCTGGCTGAACTGCCAGCTGCTGGGGAAACATGAATCTGGACAGCCCTTCAAGGTCCAAGGCATTCACCTGCTGCCAAGGAGCAGCAGGTCTGCTCCCATTCCTGAGCTGCCAACAGGCTGAAGTAGTCTTTGAAACACACAGGGTAAATTAGCATTAAAATGAAAAGCAACAAATTTAAAATGTTATGCCGATGGAGGCAGAAAGTGGCCTCAAATTAGGATTTTCCAGGCTGCAACTGATTTGTGGCTTGTTGTTCAATTACTCTGGGTTTATAAGATCATTACTATAAACATACTCATTAAGCCACTGCAAAACGTGGTGAAGCTGCTTACCTGGTATTCATTTCTATGGAATCACATACAATATTTGTAAGCCAAAGATTACCATCGAAGTTCAGAAAAATGCTGGTGGGGTTAGTAAGGAGTAACATTCAAATAAAACTTCTCACACCCCGAGTTCTACAGACACGTCCTAATTCATCCTCCAAATACCTCCACCAGGGAGATAGTGACAAATGCTTCTCCTTTTTAGAAACTAAGGAAAGAAAAGCAGAGAAAGTCATTCCTCCAGAGTCACTGCAGGGACAAGCAGGAGGTAACAAGCTTTAGATCTTTAGTCACACTCGTTGGCACAAGTGTTGGATCAACCTGAGTCCTTCTCTCACCACAGCTCCCAGATCTGAGGAGAATTCCTCGTCACCAGCACTGCTTCTGTGTCGGTACTGCTGACTGAAACTTCAACAGGAAGACATGGAAATACTTCCTAATGAAACAGTTTGGCAGCGAGGAGAATTAAGGACCAATTCTCCTTGCAGGCTTGGCACATAAGTCTCATTAAAGTTAACAACAGATATGAGACTCGTGTGCGAGGGAAAATGATTAGAGCCTTAAATCCAATCAATGTCAGGTTTGCCACATTGTTCCACTTCAACAACTTCTTTTTTACTGCTCACGCTGATGCTGCTTTCCCAGGGAAGTTTATTTGTACTTACAGATTTCTTTCTGTGGCCATTTTTCTTTTTATGAGAAATTTAAACATTATGTGTTCGGCGTTGTTGTTAGGACTTTTTCTTAGGTGAGCTGGTAAGCGATAAATCATCTGCATCTTTTTTCTTTTTTTTTTTTTTTTTTAAGCTAGCTGACAGCTGATTTCCTTCCTCTTTCTCTTTGAAGATCTGAACTCTTGTTTTGTAGTTGTTTGTTGAACTGCTGGCCCAAGGTCTGGTACAGTACTCAAACTTTTGCAGCTCTGTGGTTACAGACCTTATTCTAAGATCTCAGGAAGTGCAAACTCATGCTAGAAAGTAAACAGCTCTAACAGCAGGACAGAGAGCAGGGTTTTCTTTATTCTTTTGCACACAGGTTGGTGATTGCCAAATCTCCACATCAGGTTTGGGGCCTGAACTGCTTGATCTTGTGTTTGAGATTTCAAACAAAAACCGTTCATGATTAACATAGTGCAAAGCATGTATCTGTTTCCAGTTGTTGTCTTCACTAACCTTTTCACAGTGCTTTGAGCTTCCTCTTTGGTCTTCATGAGTTACACAAGGACTTCTCAGTTTGAATTCCTCAAGGAGAGATAAACAGGAGGAAGAGAAATCAAACTAGACTGGCCTTGCTCTCAGTGCCTTGCTATTGGATTTCATAAACCATTTGTTTAAGCATATTTGTCTTTAGTGGTTAGGAAAACCATCTCTGGGGTTGCTTTAGTTGGCAGAGGTAACTATCTGTAGAGAACATGCTGTGCATTATGTATGCCTAGTGCTGTTTTATGGACTGTCACAAATCAAAGAAGGGTTGTTTGAATTTCATCAAATGCTTCTGGCTACCCCAGTCCAAATTCATATATAAGGCCTTTATAATAAGAATATGCAAGGAGTGTTGAAAGAATATTGGTAAGGTTACAAAGTCAGTGCCTCAAAAGCTGAGAAATGTTTGGACACAAGTAGCTTGTCCAATATCAATTGGGTTCTTTTCTGCAGATCCCTTAGGATGCCCATTTATAAGCCTGGAAGCTACCACTGGAGCTGTGCTAAGATACCCTGCCAGGCATTCAGCTTTCCTCATTGCCACGGGGATACTGCTGCTGTCCCCTCTCTGGAGAGGATATATCAGTCACAAACAGTAGCATATTTTCTACCAAAGGACTCCAGGCAAATCAGTGTTTTCCCATAGAGTGCAGGCCCCATGTAGATGGTATGGCAGATGTCAGCCTTGTGCCTTCACCTGTGTTGTCTCAGATGGCAATAAGGACCTCTATTTCAGCCACTGAATGCCACCCTTTACATCTGTTTTCTATCCTGGGAATTCAAGCACGAGGTTATATGTAGGCATTTGTGGTGAGGCACCTCAATTTAGGTGTGTCAGTCTTAGTTGACTCCTGCTCATAACGTCAGTTCACCCAGTCCTGTTGCTTTCTTCAGGAGGAATTAATTCTGTTTAATCTTCTGGAGGTGGACAGGATGTGAAGTCTCTTTTGCCCATTCAGTAAAGCTGTCTCACATCCTATGCCTTCAGCCACTTTGCTCTGTCCCTGCCTCATGTCTGCTTGTTAATCCCAACTTCCATTCTGTGGATGTCTGAACTCAATTTCAGTCTCCTTGTCCAGCAAGTATTAGATTTTGTCCTCTACCTCTCAATCCCTTGCTCCTTTTGAGATATTCTCAGATACCACAGCCTTGTTAGTCTGACCACATTATCTCCCACATATTCACTCCCCTTATTTGAAGGGGCTCAGTTTTGCAGTCCCAATGCTGCCAGTATTGGGACTGCAAGTATCCCTGTATAAAGTAGTTTAATTTAGGTTCATTTTTGTATAGAGAACATAAATGTTTGCCTTATGCAGTCTCTCCTGCCAAGTCATAACTCTTAAACTCAACCCAATGAAGAGCTAGAAATCTCCCTCTAAAATTCACCAGAAAATTGTTTCTTATATAGAAATATTCTCTGCAACGTTTTTAGGAATGGCTTAAATATTTTGGCTGAAGTTTTCTCAGATAGTTCCTCTTTGGGCAGATGCAGCTTTGGAAAATTTCTGCGTTTTCTCATTACAATTTGGCAAGACTTGAAGGCAACTTAAAACAGGTTGTTAAAATAGCAATTGCAAAATACCAGATTCAGATGCAATCCTTGTTTTGAGTATGTGGCTGTAGCTGAAGCCATGCATCAAACTTATGACTTTACAACTAGTTTTGTAATGTATTAGAGGCACTGACTTGCTGTAGAGCTTTCTGAATAGCTGATACAGAAACTACCTCTTAACCATTTTAATAAACTGAAGAAATTTAGTAGTAGGATAAGATCAATATGTATGGCTCTGCATTGTCCTGTTACCTCATTTCCTCAATTGAAAAAAAAAAAAAGGCATTAAATTGGCCAGAGAGCTTAGCTTAATCTGCTGAATGTTTGTGGTTACATCTGGAGGAACAAGCTGATCTGGTGGTTGCTTAGGACAACAAAATGAATGTCTCAAAAATTCTGTGTGCAGTGGCATTGGTTGCCATGAGCATGTTGATGGGGTGTGTGCAGAGATGTTTGTGAGAGACAGAAATTTGGACATACATCCCTGAAGTGCTGTGTTTGCTTTTTGTTCCATGACTGATGCCAGTTCTTTCCAAGAGGTGCTCCTCTGTCAGCGTTGGTAGTTGCCATCTCCAAAGGTTTCATGCTACAAGGATCTCCAGAACATTTATTATACCCCATAGGCAGAAATGGACCCCACTACAGTCCAGAGCACGTCACAGCTTCAGCAGTGTCACTGAAACCAAAATCCACCACCATGATGTTCTGCAGGAAAGGGGCTGGAGCAATCAAGACTGCTACCAGCTTTTTATTCTGAAATTTACTTTCCCAGCAGGAAGGATTTGTTAGGTAATTTTCTGAAGTGGCCCTGGAAAAGAGACCACACATAAAATGATGAAAACCAACCACACAAAGCACCTTCATGTTGGGGCAGGAAGGAAGGAAGAAAAGAAAATCCTTTCTGTCCTGGACGCCTCCATTTGTTTCAACCTCGAGCATGTGAATCACCTTTTCTTCTCCCAGTGATCCAATAATCATGCAAGAGCATTAATGCTTGTCCTTTCAGTACATGAAGCTGAAACTCTAGCAGTAAGTTAGATAAACCTCTTAATTTTTGTAAAACCAAAGCATGGAATGGATTCAGAAAGGTTAACCATTAGCTAGGGGGTGTTGCTGGTGCTCACTTTTCTCTGGATTGTTCTGACACACTTGTCTGGGCAAGCTCTGGCTTGGAAGACCACAGCTAAAATTATCACAGGGTAAGGCTAAAACATTCTGAGGGATACTGGCTGGACTGCCTTTCAGCTGGGATTGTAATGTAGAGTCTGACATGACATCTGGATCATCATTGACTGGAATAGATGTTGGACTTGGACATGGGGAAGGAAACTCCATCCTGGAAATGCACTGCTAATACCACTTTGGTGGTAGGAGAAAAAAGTGTTCATGCAGGCAGCCATGTAGCCTCATACTGTGCTCCTGTCAGTGTTAGGAGTTGCCCTGATTTACTCTTAGGACAGGATGCCTGTTAGGAATAAGTTTGTACAGAAGAAAGGGGAATAGTTATTATTCTTGCCTAAAAATAAGCACAGTATTGAGCTTCATAGTGCATTTAAATATAGTCCAGTCAGTGGTCACTTCCTTCCGTGACCTTGAAATCTAGCATTTAAAATGGTGTTTTCCAGCCAGTTGTAGGGGTTAAATTTTCTTCTTCCAGATGTTTTCTGCTTCCCTTCTTCCTGCCCTAGAGCAAATAAACCAAATTAGCTCCTTTTCTATTGATGCTTGAGATGTTGTCAGTGTATTACACAAAAATCTGACTTCTCAGCAGAGCTTCCAAAGGCAGTGAAAGGCAAAGTTCAAGTGAGATATATTTCTCTTCTTCCTTTCCCAGAAAGAGTCTCTGCTGATAAGCTTTCAGTGGAAATCTCTACTGATGCTCAGAAGAGAGGTAGTCAGACTCTGAACACCAAGGGATGAATTCTGTATGGAAAAACCTTTCATGAAAAAGCTTTAGCTGAGGTGGAGGCCAGTTTATTACAATGTCTGTGTGCTGTCAGAGTCTCAGCAGGAGGTCCCCAAGGTCCTCCTGCAACTTGTTAAATGGGCATATTTCAGAAGCATTCAAGTGGAAAGCTGAGGGACTGAGAAATCTGTTTTCAAAAACTGCTTTGCAATCAAGAGAGGCAGTGGTCCTGGAGAAACAAATATCTTGAGATGGAAATGGATGGTAATGTTTATTCTATTTTAGGACATTGTAGCTGGTATATTATGCCACACTCATAATGTTTTAATTCAAGTTCTAGGAGAGGATAAACCCAGAAGTATTTTGTAGCCGCAGTTCCTCCTTTTTTTCCTTCCAAAATAGCTGACAACTTTTGCATTCTTAAGAAATTGATGCTAATAACACACACAAATAGTAATTAATATATCCTAAAGTAAATAAAACTCTCTTTTTGGAATATATTACTGGGCTGTAGGGGAGGATTATTTTTGGCAAGGGCTCTACAGAGGTATCCAACAAGGGCAAGGTTGAAAGCCTTTCTGGAGTTGTTTGTAAAGCCCTCAGCCACTGGCTGTTTGTTGATCAAGATCCAAAGCTGCTGTTTGTCATACTTAATGCTGGTGTCGTAGCCAAATGATTTCTCGGGTTTCTTGGTGCTTCCTTATTTAATGCCACCTTATTATCTTTATATCAGAATTTCACTGAACAATACTGTTACTGTATGTTCTGTTAAATAGGTGGTACCTCTGAATACAGTGTAGTCTAAAAAAACAACAAAGAACAGCCAGGAGGGAAGAAATGTAAAGTTTTATGAACAGCCATTAATGCTTTTTGCTTTTCATGATAAATAAAGAGGAGTTGTGGTTGTACCTGCTTGTTCTAAATTGATACTCCTAAATTTTGCAAATGTGGCTGCATAGCCTAGTGTGGGAGAGTGATTCTTGCTGATAAATCAGTGGAAGTATTATTAGCTCTTATATTAGGTCTATCAGGTCTCATTAGGCCTGCCACAGGTAAGCATAATTTTGCCCAGGACCATGTGGGGAGCCGGCCCTGTTTTCATTGGAAAATGCATAGAGGCTTAAAAGTACTACAAAAGGAAGAAAAAGACATTTTATGACACACGTAAGAATGTGCTTTGAATTACTGAATGTTGCCAAGAAACAAGACTTCAGTCTCCAACCTTCAAAACAGACAATCCTGCTGTTTATGGGATGTGTTCCTGTTCAGAAGCTGCTCTGGTGCTGACAGCTGGAGAGGGGTGGTTGGGCACTCACAGGGGGATTTCTGTCAGCTCAAAAGCCTCTGGACTTTTGTTACCCAGTGCAGCACTCTAACATCAAAACAAATACTATATAAATGTGGTATTTGAGGTATGGAATTGGTCTTGCCAGGAGGTTTTCAAGGTGTGACTGGGCAGGGTGCTAGATAATCTCATCTAGGCTCCCTTTCCATGAAAGGTTGGTCTGGATGATCTTTTGAGATCTTTTCCACCTTGGGTTGTTCTATGCCTTGGAGAAAGTTGGATCCAATTGGTTGATCTTTTAAATTGATATGACATAATTAATGTTCTGATCACAATCTTCAGTGTTTTTTTCAGCATAATACATAGAATCTCTCCAAAACAGGTCTGGGGCTTGTGGAATTTCACCCCAGTGGAATCTGGGGTGTTTAGGGCAGGTTTGGAAGCCCAAATGTCTGTGGAGGACAACTTCAGTGTGAGGAATCAAACAAGTGGTGCTTTGTGTGTAGGTTGTAGTTGTTGCTGCCATTTTATTTGTGTGTTTTAAGTCAATATTGTGTCAAATGTACAAAGTTAAAAAAAAAAACATTGCTTTTTCTTACAGTTCTACAAAATGCTGAAGTATTAAAAAAATATTAACTCTTCCTAAACAAATCTAGTCAATCTATGTTGAGAGAAAAGACCCATCAGCCTTCAGGGCTTGCTGCAATTTGTCTGCTGGGAACAGAATGTGGGTACCCTGCCAACCTCAACCACAAAGTCATCCTTCATCATTTAAAATGTAGATGTAACAGGAAGGCCATGAAATGTGGGAAGAACTAAAAATATTCACCTGCAACTGTAGTTTTTGTGCATGTGTCTATATTTATTTATTTATTTATTTATTTATTTATTTATGTATTTACTTATTTATATGTGTGTGTGTATTTTCTCAGATAGATGTACATATATTCACACACATTATTACTCTTATTAACCTGGGTCACAGTATGAGTAAAATTAATTGAGTGACAGTTTACACCCTTTTTTTTGGTGAGGTGTAAAGGTTACAGCCTTTAAAAGAGTTCCCCTTTTAAATTATTTAGTGAACTTCTCAAGTGAAAAAAGCCTGTTTTATATACATGCCTTAGTGATTGCTTTGTGTGCAACTTGTCTTACCTTTAAATAATCCAACCCAAGAAAACAAACAACCAAATTAAAACAAGAATATTGCAGAAATTGACATAAATGTTTCTTCTGATGTGATCATTTGTACTTGCATTTGATTTTTAAAAATTTTGTTGGCTCTTTATTAGTTGGGTTCTTTAATATCAAATTGCATTCACTTTTCTTTAGGCAAATTTTGTGTCCAGGATGTCTTTAAAGTGCTGTTGTCTGTGGTGAGAGATTTTGAAAGCATTTCTCTTTCCGGTGTGGATAGATTATTTTAAGTTATTATTTACATGACTAAATTAGAAAGTAAAGCCTAAACTTGTATGTGCTCTTCCTTGTGTTTCTTTCGTTTGGTTGGTTGGTATTTTGGTTTTGGTTTTTTGTTGGTTTTTTGAGATTTTTTTTTTTGTTTGTTTGTTTGTTTGTTTTGGTTTGACTTTTTTTTTTTGTAAATAAGTCCCTGTGGTGGTAATCAAATATTTGATCTTAAAATAACTTCACTCTCACTGGGTGCATCCTATATTCAGAACTGCCTCTGACAGTTTAATAAACACTGGACTTTTATCTTAGATGGCATCCATTTCAGAGCTCATCAGCACAGGGCTTCCACTGTGCTTGTGGATGCCACAGAGGAGCAGTGGGGCTTTGCCTCTGAGCATTTTGCATCCTTTTGGGGAGGGGATGTGGCTGTGCTGGGAGGGTCCCTGAGCTGCAGCAGCAGCCCTGTGTGATGTGTCTGCTCTGACACACCAGCCTTGTGGAGCATCTTCCCAAGAGCTGGGCAGCATTGGTGCTGTGGGAGTGGATGAAGCAGCTCTCAGGGAAATGGTCCATCTGTAGTCCAGAAATCCCTGTGATCATCTCTGGTTACAGTCTGAAAGTCTGACTGCTCATTCCAATAGGATCCAGCATAATACTGTGGGTGTAAATATTCCTAGGGCATTCATGCCAGTCTGCAAGTGTTGATGTGGCTGGTGCCTGTTACATTCAGCCCCAACTGCTGCATGTCTCTAAATTAAATTGAGTGGAGAAACTCATTTATTTCTATTTTGGTTAAGCTGACAAATTCTTTCTGGTGAATTTGTAACTCTGTGTCAGGTTTCTGCATCACGATGTATTTAAAAGTATTTCTTTTGTGGCAGTGCTGACCTACTTTAAATGCTGCAAGGTGCTCTTACCTCCTTTTGTTTTCCTAACAGCCAGCTGATACCAGCAGAGATCTTTATACTTCAGCTTCTAAACCTTTGATGATATTTTAACTGTTCATTCCTGTATGTAGGCAGCCACTTTATCCTTTTCTAGGTGGGCCCTTGTTTCAATTCAGAGTTAATGGTTACTATTTATTGCACACCTACAAAAGTTAAAACCTACATAGAGCAAAGCTGCTACGTGCATAGAGTGCCTTACAAAGGCCAGAATCCCTGACCTGAAGAACAAATTGTCCCTAGCCAGGCTGTACAAAGATGTGAGGACGTGGGTAACTCACCTGGGCCCTGCAGGGACAACTTCAATGAAATCACTCAACATCCACAACAGTCAAACCTAAGTCATGAGGTTCAAAGAAAATAAAACTTGCTGTGAGCATGCAAGAGCATCTTAATTCCTGGATGGGTGTCCTGTGATGTTATTGTAGCAAGATGTTTTCTTTTGGGTAAATAATTAGTGCTCTCCTGAGAGCTGCAGATGTGCTGTAGCATTATATGTTCTCCACCACAATCTCTAAGCCAGCCTTAAAAGGTTACAGACTGCTCAGGTGTGGCTGGGTTTATGTGCAGCTAATTGCCATCACCTTTTTCTCCTTCCTGCCTCATTTTTTCACCCTATTCCCCTGGCTTTTTTGGCACTGATGCCCCTATCTCTGTTGCTGCCACAGCCCCCAGGAGCAGTGTGTGTTGCCAAGGGAGGGAGCACAGGGCAGCCCAAAGGCAAAGATATCGAGGAGGCAGCAGCAGAGCTGAGGCATCTTCAGTCCTCCATGTGGCCACTGCTGTGTCCTTGTGGAAGTGCTGCTCCTTAGAGATGCCACTCTGAAAGCCATACTGCAGAATTCACATTTTTATAGTTTCCAATAGCCTATCTGCATACAGATATAAAAGGATTTTATGCTGAAGCCCCTGCTTGGAGTGCTTACCCATAATCCACAAGATCTTATTTCCCTGTGGTGTTCTCCCATTTCTAAATGCTGCAATATCATTCTTCTATTGTCTTGTGGGACTCTTTTTGGCCCACAAAGAATGTTTCTCATCCAAGCTCTTAAGGGATACAGTAGAAGCAAGAAAAGACCTATCCTGTGTCCTTCAAAACTTTTCAAATGCAATGCCTTTGCAGAGCACGAAAGCAGTGGGGGCTCTGAGCTAGTCCACAGTGTTTCAGTCTGGTCATCCTGAATCACCAATTGCTACTGATTCAAAACCTCCCAGATCATCACTGATACCCGTGTGGCAGCCCCTGAAATGCTTCGAGCAAAGCTGAATGAGGCACCACAGGGGCACCACCAAGTTCCTGACAGTAATTTTGCTCTCTGGTTTATTCATCCTCAGAGACATCTCTGAGAGGTTTCACCCACACCACAGAGGATTATAGTTCAAAGTGTTGGTCCTTCACTCCCTGCGTTATTGAAGATTTTGTCCTAGCTCAGACTTTGTAATTCTCCCCAGGCACCCAGAGACCTCCACTGACCCCAGACACAGCACAGCTCTGCACTGGCACCTCTCCAGAAGTGTCTCCCCACCTTCCTCCCCACCATGGTGCAGGAAAGAGGCTCCATCCCTCCATCTGTGGGATCTAGACAGGTGGGAAGGGCAGTGGGGTCCATGTGGAGCAGGCACAAAGCTGCTGTTATGCAGCCTCCAGCACTGCCTTTGTATGAACACCTCATCATTTCAATGCCATTTGCCATGGGTACATATGCAAATAGAGAGGGAAAAACCCCTCTGTGTGAGTCCTGCTGAAGAGACAGCTTTGAGAGTGCAGCTATCCTGCTTTTGGTACTGGGCTGGCTGAGCATCCCTGGTGCAGTGTGATCCATCTTCATTGCAGAGGCTGGCAGGGTGCTCCCTCCCCCAGGAGAGATGGGTGATTGCTCACTGGGGTTTGATGCTTCTCACATGGATGTTCTCCTTCTGGCTTGTCAGCAGTGAGTCAGGAATCCCAGCTACTTGGTTCATTGCTTGGTAGCTCATGCTGAAAAATTGCAAGGAAAAAATTGTTGAAAAAAATTGAGCTGAAAAAAGGAGTAAACTGGATTTTGTTTGTCATGAGATATTTTTCTCTGCTCCTCTCTTTTTCCATTTTGTACCATCTCCATCACCCTTGTATTGCATTTATGCCTGATTTGGGCAGGGTGGACTCTGCAGTTCACCCCTACCTCTTACTCGTGGGGCTAAATGTTTTGGTTTTTTTCTTGTACTCCCTTTTCCAACTTTTGCAGATTACAGCTGCCCTTTGCCTGACATCAACTCTGAGAGACTACTTTGGCTGTTTTACTAAGAGCTGATATCTTATGGTGCAGTTTAGGACTTTTTTCCTCCTCATTTCATCTTCCTCTTGGGCTCTGCTGCTCTCCCAGCTGCTGCTGTGGCTTTCCCTGCCCTTCAAGGACTTGCTTCTCTCATCTGAGCATTCCCCAGGTGCTTTGGCTTCTTGGCTGGAGGCTCCACATCTTGTGTTGCATGTTGCTTTTGGTTGTTGGTTGTGCTCAGTAGGAGTGGGGATATAGCAACCTTGAATATAATGGCTGTGTTGGCTGCAAAATATATGAAAAATCTTTCTTAATTACACTCTGGACAAAAGCCCTGCCCTGCCATGCAGAGCTCTGGCTCACCATGCACTTCAATAATTGCTGTATCTGCTGTGTTCTGAAGTGATATCTTCACAGACAGAAGCTCCATTGATTTCAAGGCACTGTTTGCCTCATAAGAAAAAAGAAACTATAATGGAAGCTGGCCCCATGAACTCATCTAATTTATGTAGTACTTACAAACTCACCATATCTTTGTGGAAAATTATGGAATATAAATAACAACAACCAAAAGCCAGACAATTTCAGTCTCCTCTGGGAAATTGTGGAAGGTTGCTGTACTGCCAGTTAGAAATTTATTATACTTCAGGCTTGTACTTAGTCTAAAAGGATGAAATTGAGTTGGTGTTTTGGAACAGTTCAAGGAAATTGTGCAGGAATTATGTGCAGTCCAATCTGAAGCTGATTGAGGGGTCTGGCTCTGAATTTTTGAAAACCAAACTCTTCAAATGGAAAAATAAACCAGTACAACAAGGCCCATTTCAGTTGGGCAGGGAATTCTGTAGTTTTATGCTGGTGGAAATGTGACAGTCATAAATCTGCTTTGCTCAGAGTTTGGTCTTTGGGCCATAAGTGAGTGTGTAATTCACAGTTCAAGGCACGAGCAGGTGTTGGTGATTTGTTTTCCCTCCAGTGTTATTCTCTGGTAAAGTGGGAGAATCCTACAGCCAGTCCAAATATGTAAGTGATCTGGAAGTCCTCTCAAAGGAACTTTTTTTTAAGACACATGGTTATAAAATTAATAATGACTGCTGAGCTTGAGATGTAAGGACTTTAGAATTGGGAAGAAAGAAATTGAAAATATCTTAAAAATCTATCATCATGGAAAGTTGATATAGAAAGCATTGTCTGGAACCTCCTGAATTGTCCTTAATATATAAGGAAGCAAGGAAGTGGCTGGAGTTTTGGATCCCTGTTCATAAAGACTCCTAGAACTTGTCAGTAACGTGTGGTTGAAAACATAATCAAAGAACTTTATTTGTGTGATTTCCCATATTGCACCATCTTGTGCTAGAAGATGTGCTGTAACTCACTGCTGTTTAGTCACTGAGCCTCAGCATCTCTGACAGAGCACAGGCATTTGAAATCCCAATGTGAAACAAGGTATTTGTACAGAAATTAGTTGGCTTCTCTCAGATCTTCACCACTTGTTTATGCAGCCACATATGGGCCCAGGTATTCAGTATGGGAATATTTAATAAAGAATATATAAATATTTACATAAATGTGATTTGGACACTTCAGGCTTGTAGATTCAAGAATCACTTGGGCTTCTTTGGCAGGAGACATCCACATGAATGTGAGTAGTCATTAAATAATGGTAAGAAATTATAGCAAAAAAATCTCCCTGCCTATTTTTCACCCCAGAAGGGTGAAAGAAAATGGCAAATTATTCAATGTTTTTAATGGCTGTCAGAAACTGGACAGAATCCAAAAACTAGTTCAGCAAATATTTATGAAATGGTATCTAAACCATTAACTGTTCTGCCTATCTGAGATGTAGCTGTGCAATCTGTTTCATACTCCTTATCCAAAGGTGGGGGAGGAAAAGGCAGGTTTTTGAAGTAGAATTTGTGCCAATCAGACTTTGAAACCAGAAACAGTTTTAAGATTACTTTTTTACAAAACCACTTTAATAGGTCTGGATGATTCTTGGCATTGGCTACATCCAACTGAGCCTGTGAGTGTTTTGAAAGGGATGATTTAGGGATATGGAACATTTTTCTGGCTGTTAATGCCCCCTTTTATTTGATCTGATTGCTAATCAGAACAATCCTTAGCAGTTACCTGTGCAGAGAAGCATTTGACCTGAACTGTGCTTTGCAGGAGAACCCTTTATATTCCACTATGAATCCATTCTTCCTTTTTACTCTCTCTAGGTCAGCCACAGATTCTTTCCTTTCTCCTACAGCTTGAGGAGGAGAGACAAAATGTGTTTTACTTGCTCCAGCTTGTTGACTGGTTTCTCTTGTACCCCTTTAAACAGCATTTAAGAGGAAGCTTGTTTATTTTCCTAAACTATTTGTGCATTCTGCATGCATAAAATATTAATTTAGCTGGGGACAAATCTTCTAAACACCAAATATTTGTGCATTTTTCTGTTATAAAACGCTGCCAGTGCTCTTGTCTTGAAAGGATTCAAGCAATAGCTGCCATTTGTGAGTGAACACTATGTACCATTTTCAGCTTTTTTGCTCCCAAGGGGCTTTTGTTGTCAGAGGCACTTAGCACACCGAAGGAAGAGGGAGCAGTGGATGGTTCCTAGGATGTGCTGTCTGCCTGGCACATGAGAGGTGTCACCTGGACCTCATCTCTTTTGCTGCTGAAGGACTGCCCAGCCTCAGTGGTATTTATTATTTGATGTAGCAGGGTTATGGTCGGTGTTGGCTGTATCCTCTTGCAAAAGGGTGCAGCATCATCCAGTGAATGGGATGAATATACTGAGAGTGACGTGTAAGCCAAGTTCACTCCACTGATCTGGTGGTTTAGTGACCTGGAGTCATGCATTAAAGCAAACCCTCCATTTTAGGGAGTTTTTCAACAGATCATCAAAAAAGGTATTTTGAGATGACCAAGAAGGGACTGGCAATGCTCTGTGGCTTAAGATCTGACTACATGTTTCTCCAGAGAGGTGTCAGTTCATTGCATGGCATTTTGATGCCTCTTTTCAAGTACTGGAAGCTGCAGGGATGACCTTTTTGCCTTTTGCTTTGTTCTAGCAGAGGTGTCCTCATCTGAGCCAGCCTTCAACAGCATGTTGGCTAAGAATGTGTCCCCATGGTCTGGGGAACAATTTCATTGCCAGTAAAGGACACTCTGAGACTGGTTGGTGGAGTAATCAAAGCTGGATGGGGTTATAGAAGAGGGATTTAGCTTGATGAAGAACAAAATTCAAATCCCCACCATCCCTCAGCTCCTACTGGGAGAGTTTGCATTGCTCTGCTGAGTACTTGCTCACGTGGTGCCCTTTCAAAATAACTATTATCTTTTTTTTGGATGGCAATACTTTTGATGGTTATACTTCGTGCTCAGGCACTTTATTTTCCCAGTGAGGTCTTTATAATAAATTAAAAAGTTAGCCAAGTCATCCCCTGTTCATGCTGCAGATGGGAAAACTTAAGCCCAGAGACATAATGTGACTTTTGTGCATCTACAAAGTGGAGCTGTGGTTAAGTGGGGAATAGAGCTGTTATGGAGCAGCAGAGACTCCAGCCTTGAAAATGCTTTTGCTGCTCTGTGCTGCCTTCCCCAAGGTATTCGATACTGATGCAGACGCAGCCTCAGTCACCTGAAACTTCTACTATTGAAAACGGGATCTTTTTTTTTGCCCCCTTTCAGACCGCTTTAAAAACACCTGCGGTTATTTGAACCCTCCGACTGCATCCCGAGCATCTCCCTAGCGCAGCCACAACGCGGCTGAATGACCTGGCCGGGCTGCCCGAACCCTCGGCCGGTCCTGCGGGAGAGGAGCCGCCCCTGGCCGGGCTGTCCGAGCCCTCGGCCGGTCCTGCGGGAGAGGAGCCGCCCCTGGCCGCGCTGCCCTCGGCCGGTCCTGCGGGAGAGGAGCCGCTCCTGGCCGGGCTGCCCTCGGCCGGTCCTGCGGGAGAGGAGCCGCGCCTGGCCGGGCTGCCCTCGGCCGGTCCTGCGGGCGGGGAGCCGCCCCTGGCCGGGCTGTCCGAGCCCTCGGCCGGTCCTGCGGGCGGGGAGCCGCCCCTGGCCGGGCTGTCCGAGCCCTCGGCCGGTCCTGCGGGCGGGGAGCCGCCCCTGGCCGCGCTGCCCCGGGGATTCGGGCAGCAGCCGCGGCGCGGAGCGCCCGCCCGCCTTCCCCGCGCTGCGGTGGCCGCGCCGCTGCCGTCGCCGCGATGGGAGGCACCGCACACCCAGCCCTGCTCCCCATCTGTTGCAGCATCGGCTCCAGTAGCAGAGCCCGAGATGTTTAAATGCGCTTGCCTTTAGGGAAAAGCTTTCAATGCAGTTCTTCGATGGACGTTTCCAGCCAGACTGCAGGATTTTTCAGAGCTGTAAGTCAAAGCGGGTCCCCGGTTTTCTGTGTCTCCGGGTTTCTCTGGATTTGATGGGTTTTATTATTAAATTGATATATCTTAGCAGGGGAAAATAGGTTCTGCATTCATTTAGGTGGATGCCCGAGTGCACTGCAGGAGTCTGCCGAGAGGCAGGAATTCTTCAGGCTCTGTAAGAAATGCATGGTTCTTAGGTATTTTGGTTTTTTTGTCGTGTTTTATCTCTCGTATGCATGACTAGCACGGGGCTGCTGTCCTGTTTTTAGAGCATTTAATTACAATAGCTACTCCAAGGCTGAACAAAATTTTCTTTTATCTAGTTAAAGAATGTAGCTTGGGTTTGGGGTTGATTTGTTGATTTCCACCACCCCCCCCCCCCCCCTTGCATAACTTTTCATTAATGTTTTGGAAAGAAAGATTATAATTTGGGGGGTATTCATTTATTTTCAGCCTAAAACCATCTGGTCTCTGCATCCTGCAATGCTTGGTTTCTCCTACTGCTCATCTCAGAGCCTCCTGAACTGCTGAGCAACTAATTGCCATGGCTAGTCACTGCAACCCCAAATCACAGGTTTTCAGGAAGTGCTGTTTTGCTTAATGATTTTAATTTGATATTTGATAAGGTTTGTCAGGATAAAGAGCTGTATTGCTGGCTTCATATGTTCCTCCTTGCATTTTCCCCTTTTTACAAGAATTAGTGCTGAACACATGCAATTTGCACTGCAGTTAATGGATCTGTGAGATAATGAACGTCCAAAACAGAAAACGGATGAGGCGGCTCCATCCTGAGATCAGAACCTGAAAGGTTTCAAGATCTTCTGTTAGTGGGATGATGGTGAATAGCAAATGAAATGTAATCCAATATAAGATGAAGGGTATTTTGTGCCAGCATCTTGTGTGTTTTGCTTATTGTTCACTGTTTGGGCCACAGGAGAGATGAGTGTCAGCCTTTGGGGAGGACATGTCCCCCTGAGCTGTGTCCCCTCTGTGCTGAGTGCAGGAGAGGCTGGAGAGCAGAGGTGGTGCTGACTTTGAGCAGCCCTGGGAGGTGTGAGGAAACTGGAGCTGCTGCAGCTGGGAGCCTGGGGGGCAGGATTATCTGATGGAAGAGGGAATGATGGGCAGCGGGATGAAAGGGATCCTGCTGACATGGGGCCAGCCCTCAATTCAAGGGGAGGCAGTGCGAAACCCAGCAAAAGAAGACTTGGTTGTAGTTCAGTTTAGTACATTTTTATTACTGGGAGTAGAATACAAATGTTGTTGGTTTTTTTTTTATGCCCCGGTTTGAAATAAACAAAAAAGCTCACCCACCCCCCCCCCATATCCATCCCATCAATCTGAATGTACAAGGATGTCTGACATTCATCAAGAAGAAACTAGGAGAATTAAATGCAATATTGTTGGAAATCTTAAAAAGCAAAACATAGAGCTGATGGAAATCACCGTTAACCAGAGGCAGCCAAGAGCCATCGGGTTTCCATCAGGAAGGGAAAATCCTCCTGTCATTTCAGCCTGTTTGGCCACCCAAGTAGGGGCAGTGACAAGCTGATTTGAAGACAGTAAATATTTAATCGTCCTAAATTTAAAATAAATGGCAGTTAAAAATCTGTAAGAGCTTGTTACCATGTCTGTATGCACATATGTTTATATATGTTTCCCATATCCATTGCCCTGCATGACACCATGTTTTATATGTGTGAAAGAATAGTGATGCCCTTTGAGTTTCACTCTGTCACTTCTACGTCTGGGAGGAAATAGTCACCAGGGCAGTTTCTGCTTCTCAGTGTAGGTGCCAGTGCCTTTGCTTTTAGAACTGATGTATATTTTGATAAAGTTACCCTTTCTGTGCTGATGCAACAGACACTTTCCTCATAGATATTTGATGACTTCTAGAGTCTGATTGTGGTTCTAAGTCCAATTTTCATTTCTGATAGACCTCAAAGTAAGTGTTAATAAAACTTGGATGTAAATAGATATACTAATAGTTGTACAGCTGTTCAGTACATATAGATAGAAATTAATGTTCCTGATCGGAAAAAAATACCCAATGTTTTTTAGGGCCATATTACTGGCATGAACCTAATTTTTGGTAGTAATGAAAAAATAAAATTGTTATTCTGAATCAAAATTTCCTGCTTGTGGATTTAATTTATCTTGAGGGAAAAAAAAACAGCTTTACTGTGTTTTGATTTGTTTTGTTTCATTCTTTCCTTCTTGGGTGCTCATTAATTTCATGGGAGGTTTTCAGTGATGCTTCTTGGCAGGGTGAGTGCCTGTGCCAGGCTGAGCTGCAGGCAGGGGCTCTCCCTGAGCCTTGGTTTGGTAATTCCAGTGTGAGCTTTATTTTTCTGTGACAAACGAGTTTGGACTGTCTGCCACATGGCTTGGAGCATCAGCCAGTTCTGAAATGGCCTCTCCCATGCCAGGCTCATACTCTGCCCATCTGTCACCATGTCCGGGGTGTCCTGCTAAGTTGGAAATGTTTCCCACACTCTCCAAGCAGGATCAAATGCTTCTTGACACATTTTGATGCAGAAACTGTCAGCCAAATCAAATGCAGATTTGCCTGTTTCAGCTCACCAGTGCCTGCTGGGTTTCAAAGCCATTGCAGAGGGCAGAAATTACTTTTGGTGTATGTGGATAATGAGCTTAAGTTTTCAGTTGGGCTTCCCTGAGTGTGTGTTTGCTTGTCCTTTCTCCACAGCATGTTCAGATTGGTCCATTGTAATTGTGGTGCTCAAATGGACTCAAAGAGTAATAAGATGGCTAAAATCAGAAGACTCCTGTTAAAGGAGTCAGAATTTGATATGGCTCATTTGTAAGCTCATATGGCTTATGTATCTTATGTATCATTATCATTTGTAAGGTTTTCTTCCCTGCACTGGATCTAAAACAGGAACTATATCTGAAAAAAAAAATTAATGAAGTCATAGTCCTTGAAAGAAGCCTGAAGTTTACTTGAGGAAATATCTTCCTCAGAATTTTAGTACTGCATGTACAATAATTAGAAAAAAAAAACCCTGGGTATGTGTCATTTCTTCCCTTCCCTCTATATGAGGATTATTTCCAAACTGGACCTACTGCAAAAATTTATTTTCAGTGGTGGTTATTTCTGGTGTGAGTGAGTAATCTCTTTGTTGTTCTTCTGTTTATCTCATTGTTTGCAATATTTTACAGATGGGCAAGTATTTTATCCATATTTCTTCCAGAGATGGTCACTGGTGTCTTCTTACACCTTCTACCAAGCAGAACTGTGATGCTTTTCAAAGCACATACCTTGAGACAGACTTTAACAAGTGACCAGGGCTTGGTGTGTGTGAGCCTGGAAATGTGAGATTTATTATCCCTTGGACATTGCCAGTTCTCTTAACAAACATGCTTTTTCTCAGAAGCTGTATAGCTGGGTTGTTTCCTTAAAATTTAAATTCTGGGATTATTCACTTGGACACAGAGGTTCCTTCCTCACACTCCACTGGGCACTCGGGGAGTTAACCCTGTTTTCTACACAGCAGCCAAAGCTGTGCAAAGAAAATCTCCTTTTAGTACCACTTGGAAGAGCCCCCAGAGCTGCCAGTGCAGCGATACCCGGGGTGTGCCCCGACAGCGAGCAAAGGCAGGGTTGAAAGGGGGCTGAAACGATCCCGGCTGGGTCCTGCAGCCCGAACACGGAGCTGGGAGCTCGCCGTGCTGCCGGAGCGCTGCCTCAGCCTCCTGCGGGGATGGAGCATCCCCGGCCCGCCGTTGCCATGGCTACGCTGGGGGAGCCGGGGAAGGACCGAACCGCGCTCCGCAGCGCCGAGCCGGAGCCAGGGCCAGCCCCTTTCTAAATAGAGGAGAGAAATAAAAAAAAAAATACCCAACTTTATTCCCACTTTATGGACAGTAAAGATTGAGAGGTGAGATGCAGCGTTCATTTATCTTACATTGAGTTCTCCAAAGTTTAAGCAAGTTGTCCAGCCTCTCCCGTGCCAGGGAAATGAAAGCACGTTTCCCATTGGAGATGCTGGCTTTCCCCTTTCCTCCAGGCTGGACAGAAAGTGTGGGGGAGATGACCAGTGACAGATATCCTTAATGCCCTCCCAGTGCTAATCCAGAAAGCCAGAGCAGGCAATGAAAGTCTCATCACTGAAGTGCTCTCATGAAGCTCTTCTGGACTGGATCTGCAGTTTGTAAAGCCCTTTGGATTCCCACAGCATGAATGATGGATTGTAATTTATCAGCATTGGATGTCACTGCTAGCTGAAAATCTAGGAATGGCACAAAATCTCATTATCTCTTAGCTCAAAGTCAGGGGTGGGACCTAAAGGGTATGCAGGCTGTGTTTGGGCAGAACACTTGGAGTGTGATAAAGTGTTCTGGGTTACCTCTGAGAATCAGCTTTCTTCTGTCCTTGAGGGCATTCTGTGTTGCAGCTTCAGCAAAATGCACCTTTAATGAATGAAGAATGAACACATCCATTCTTTTGGGAAAAGAAACAGTTTAGCTTATGAAATAAAGCATATTAAATTTACTGCTCTCTTTTTACATGTGATGATAAAGGTATAAGAAAAGCTATAGCAAACTGACTGTAAACTTCATAGATGTGAAATTGCTCTCTGCAGGTGCAGAGTGATGTAGGAAAATGTGTCAGAAAAGCACCAAGAGGGGTGTTCCCCCTTCACCTTCCATTCAAGTCTTCAGCACACAAAGCACAGAATCATCTTGTTCTTCCTTTCCTTCCCTAATTTCCTCTTTGTTTCTGCTTTTTTTTCCCTTTATTTTTTTTTTTTTTAGTTGAAGGACTGCAAGATCAGAGCAGGTCCCTCACTTGCCTGGATTTCCAGCCGTAAGCTTTCTTTTAATTGTCAAGATTATTCACGGTTATTGACTGACAAGAATGGAAAGAGGAGGCAACAGGCAGCTGTCTTCCTAAATTCAGTGAACTGGGAAAAATATTTGCAGTTCAAGTATTTATGGCAGAGATCTTTTGCCTGGTGTGAACGTCACCTTTTTTAGTCATATATATGCAAGGTCCTTTTCAGATAAGGCCATCAGTTGGGGGTTTTCAGTTCTGATTCTGTTATGTTTTATTCTTCCTTGAGGATGTGGTTTTTGAAGAGATTTGGTCAATAAAAAGTGGGGAAAAACATAAAAAATGAAAAAACACAATGACTCAAAGTAGCTGAAGTGTGGAGATGACTTAGTAATCCTCACTAACATCCTTGTATTGAATCTCCTTCAGATTGCTCCTGTGCTGCTGCAGCTCAAGTGTTTTCATTACATTATGGCAAAATCATCTTTTGTTTCCTGCAGTTCTCCTATTTCACTGTGGCTGAAGTTGTGTTTTGTAGCAAATGCTGGCTTTTCTCTGCAAATACGTTGGGATCCAGTGTCTCATTTATGTAAGACAAACTCATAAGTATTGGAAAGCACTTTTATTGGCACTGAATATGAGCCATCCGAAGGGTAACACTGCCAGTCTCCAGTCCTTCTTTAGAGTCATGTGTCTTGGTTTGTTAATTCCCTCATCACTCACCTAACCACATTTTCCAGGGCTGAGGTGTGTTATCTTCTGCTTTTACCTTGTGTTTCTAAACTTCGGGTGAGATGTCTAAACTTTAAATGAAATGTCTCGCCAGAGAAAGGTTGTCTTTGGCCGAGCACCCAGGAATAGCACTTAATAATGGGTTTGTATGTGCATTGTGGTGGTGTCACAGAGACTATTGGGAATTTTGGTTTCCTCCCTGGCCTGTCTTCTCTGCTGTTCTCTCACTTTCTCTCTCCCTCTCCATTTTTTTAAGTGACATTTCATTATTTGCACGTTCGCTCAGTTGTCCATCTGCTGTTGTAATAAACACTCTGCCAGTCACTGCTGTGTGGTTCGTGGTGTGAAGGAGCTGACAAACCAGGCTGTCATGTGCTGGGGGATCCTAGTGAGGCTTTGTCAGAGTGCCTCTGTGACTTTCTGATGAGGTGGGGAGCAGCACCCTCCACCACAGCCTTTCCACACAGCCCTGAGCTCTCTGCACCATATAAACATGAGGAGGGATTCCATCCCACCCCAGGCTGTCTGTGCCCATCTGCAAAGGCTGAATCACTGATGAGATACAGTGAAGTTTCCTGGCAGGAGAGCACAAGGCTTGAAAGAAAACTTCTTTCTTTCTTTTTTTTTTTTTTTTTTCTGTAAACAGCATAGGAATGTGTTCTAGTGAATTAAGTCAGGGTCTGAGAACAACACAAAAGAACAATCCATACTCTCTTGAAAGTTTTTTTGGACAGATCTTGTCTACAGCCCCAAAACCAAAAAAAGTGAATTTGCTGTAAACTGATGGAGATTAATGCCTGTCAGGATTAGTTAAGAATTTCAGAAATTAAGAAGGGTGTGCTGGATGCTGCCAGTATCCCATGATCAGGATAACTCAGGAAGAAGAACTTGGAAGACAGCTGTTTTCAGGGAAATATCAAGGACTTATTTATTTAATGGCTCTCTTTAATCCCTTCCCTGTAAAATTCATTGTTTTAGCAGCTTTTTCTGCCCAAGTGGTGGCAATCCAAGCTGGAGAGCCTGTGGTGAGAACAGTGGCTTCAGTAGCTCCCTGAGTAGACCGTGTCCACTTCTGTTGCAGCTGAAAGAAATGCCTTTGAGTTGCACATAGGCTGATTTTCTTCTGCCAAGCTTTCATGTATGAGTTTTTTTTGCATAGAACATTGAATAATCACCTGATGGATGGGGATTTTCACATACTGAGATCTGGGTTAGATTTCTGTCAGCCATTACTCCCTAACCTTTTAGATAGTGCCTCTTTGGGACTGAATATTTTCCATTGTTCCAGGCATGTCAGTTAGGGGGATTTACCTTCTTTTGTTTCAAGTCTGATGCTGTATCCACCTTGAAGTGCACACAGCTGGTCCTGCACAGTCAGCCAATAACCCCTGGACTGTGGTGCCTCTGGACTCTTCATACTCTGGACAAAATCATAAAGTCATTAAAGTGGGAAAAGACCTCTAAGATCAAAGAGTTCACTGCAAAACTGCCATCCCCACCATTTCCTCTTGTCCTCTTGTTTGTTTTGGGAGAAGAGACCAACCCCTACTCCTTTCAGGGAGTTGTGGAGGGTGATAAGGTCTCCCCTGAGCCTCTTTTTCTCCAGGCTGAACTTCCCCAGCTCCCTCAGCTGCTCCTTATAAGACTTGTATTCCAGACCCTTCACCATCCCCCTTGCCCTTTTCTGGGCACTCCCCAGCCCCTCAATATCTTTCTTGTAGTGAGGCGCTCAGAACTGAGCACAGGTTTCAAGGTACATCCTCACCAGTCAAGTCTCTATATCTTATTTCTACCCTCTCAAGCACTCCTGACCTACATTTTTTTTTTTTTGGGGTGGGGGGCTGTTTGTTTTGTTTTGTTGTTTTTGTATTACAAATAGCCTTAAAAGTAATAGCAAACAGATAAATTGGAATAGCCTTGTGCAGTACAAAGCTGTCTTGCACAGATCCAACCAGCTTTGTACATCTGTTCCTGCCCACTCCCATTGAGTCATATTGAGACTTAGTCACCAGCATCCTCAGTCTCACAGTACAACTTATATATTTCTCTCCAAAACACATGCTACAGTCTAGATGGCATGGAGGAGTGAGAAAAGCAAAGCAATGAGCAACCTACTCCTAAAGGAATAAAGGAATGTAGCAAGTCTTATTATACTTTACTATAACTGGTATATCAAAACAACAATAACAAAAGGACAGAAATGCCTGTGTATGTCAGTTTTTACTCTTTCCTTGTGCAATAATGGAGTGATTTGTTATAAATCCCCAAAGGCTTCTAGATAGGATTGTTCTCAGAAAAAGACAATTTTCTATTCAAGCAGAGCTACCAAGCTATGCCCTCTATTTCATGGAGATCAAACTGTGGATTCTGCTCACAGGCTATTAGCATATGTGGCATATTTGCTATTCAGAGTTTTACATAGGCTTGTAATAGGTACAAATTCAAGGTTGATCTAAAAAAATCTGCTGGAGAGCAGAATGCAATGAAAGAAACTGTTCACAGCTGATAATAAAAATCCTGACCTTCTTTGTCCTTGCTAGGATACTTGAAGTGCTCATAGCTCAGTAATATCAGCAGAGGATGAGATTTTGTTAAGGTGTGATGCTGAGGAGTGCAGCTTTTATCAATCTTTTGTAAGATCAGAGCTCTTGTCAACAGGCAGCTTAATTCCACTGTGTATTGGGTTTTTTTTGTTTATTTTATTAAAGGAGCTGTCTCCCCATATTGAAAACTGCCTTCGTGAAGTGTCACCTTCTGCTTGAGTTATGTTGTAAAAAGAAACTGTAATGTCTGGCAGGCATTTCACATCCTTAAATTTGGTGCAATCCTAGCACATATATAGAACTTAGTGAGGCAGAAAAATAATCCCTCAGAGGTGCCACCATCCGTAGTCAGGACTGTGTGATGCTACCCACACTAGGACTCTGAAGCTGTTAATAGCTGAGGAACCCAGACTTTCAGCAGAGGTTGGTTATGGGGATACCATGAAACTCTTCTGACCTGAGTCACCCCTGGAATGTGGCCAGAGTTGACCATGTTCATGGGGACCCACCACCGTGGGCACAGATTTCACATCCCCGTGTTGCTCACACTCATTCCTCATGTTTGATAGACAGTTGCAAAAGATGCCAGCAGGGAGCTGTTTGTGAAATATACTTTTGATACCCAGCCCTGAAATTTTGGACCACTGTCAAGTGGGGCCATAAAAAGGTCCTACTTCCATCCAAAATACATTGGAAATTGGTCTCTGGACTGTCAGTCACAGCATGCCCCTGCCCTTGCTGCCTCTTTGGCTTCAGCCCTTGCAGAGAAGTTTTATCAGCCTGGCTGCCAAAGTAGCATTGAAAGCAAACAATAATACAACAAGAATCCTGTTTATTCTGTGTTGTTTACTGGATTCAAGGCTTTAGTGGTGTGTTATTTAAGTATGCAGCCTCTGTAACAGAATTGCTGGAAGCCCTTTTCTTACACCAAGGTCTCCAACTGCAGCAACCTCCAGAACAGAGTTTCTGGGCAAGACTTTTTGGCAGGAATTCTCCCCAGTAAGGAAAGAAACAGTGAAACTAACTGGAAAAGGTGAAAAATGGTTTGGCTAACCAGATCTAGCTCCTGCTATTTGACTATGTTGTGCCAATATATTTGCTTTCTGCATCCTCAAATGTGGTTTTCTTTCCTATTCTCCAAACTAGTTCTGAAAAAAGTTTCTTTGTTTTCCCAGGATATCAAAGAACAAAAATGTTATTCTTACTTCTTTTCACATAATCCGAAATATTCTGATATAAGGGATGTCAGAGGAAAAGGGGCTGGAATTAAGAAGGATCATCTTGTAGATGTAGGGGTAACCCAGACCAGAATCATGCTAGAGTTAGTCTCACCTTTGGAGGAGAAATTTGTTTGAAGGATCTGTATCCTTCCAGATATCTGTTGTTTGACCAGAGGAAATATTGAAAGAAGTGGGGGAGAAGACAAGTGCAAATGCAGACAGAATGATCCTGATTTAATCCTGACACTGGAAAATCACCTGTTGAGTAGGTGTTGTGGGAGATTTCCCTCCCCAGGAGGGAGCCTGACTGCTGACAGGAGCCCTGAGCTGTGGTTCTGTGTCACGGCTCTGCTGTCCTCCAGGAAAAGCTTTGCTGCCCCCGGGGCTGTGTTCTTCAGTGAATATAACAGGAGCTGCCATGACAACCTCTTGTAAATAAAAGTGAATTGAAAACAAAATAAATCTGAGGCATCTTTATGGCTGTAAAACAGACCTAAAGTGGTCAAGAGGTTTTTTTTTCTAACAGGATGGCAGGAGTGATATCTGGCTGTCAGGTGGAGCAGAGTGATGGAAGGATTGACTAAGGAGCACAAGCATGACAGGAAAGCCAATGAAACTTCCAAACCAGGCTTTTCATATTCTTAATTTCAGGTTAGACCTGCTTTTTCTCTAAACAGGGGGGATGACAGACTGTGGTCTCTGCAGAAGTTGTCTGTCCAAGGATCCAGTGCAGGACTGACGGACACGGGGCTCGATGCTATTCTGCAGCCAGGGCTCTGCAGTCTGAAGGACTCCTCCTCCTATCAGGACATCACTGTGTGCCTCTGATGGAGTTTTAAATGTCTCTGCAGAACCATGTGGTTGTCCAGGGAGCTGTTTCCAAGTGGAGCAAAGCAGAGCAGGAAAGCTGTCTAAGAACAGCTCCAGTCCCCAGTCCCTGGCAGAGCAAGCCTTCTGTGTGTATCTGTTGGCATCAGATCAGAGCAGTCACAACTGTGACAAGGGCAAGGGCTGCACCATTGGTCTGTCAAGAGTTCTGTGGTATTTTGCAATGCTTTTGGAGCAGTTTTTTGTTTGGTTTGGTTTGGTTTTTTTAAGAGTTACTGTGTCATCAACTGCATCATCACGTGTTTCTGGATGAAGAGGAATACAAGAAAGAAATTGTTATTTTTCTGTATTCTGCAGAAATATTAATGAAGGGGAAATAACCACCTAATATTTCCTTGCTTAACCAACAGATTGGAATCAAGAGAGCAGCATTTGTAGCCTGGTATTTGATATATGTATTTTTTTCCCTCTGTGAATGGATGCCTTCATATATAGAATTCCATGAAAAACTAAAAAACTGTTAGGTAGCAGTTACAATTATAGGCTTTTTCACAGGAGTAAAAGTACAATCATTACCCACTTTGAAATGTTCAGCAGTGCTGTTTTAACAACAAAAGGTCTCAGTGCCCAGAAAGCTCCAGCTTCAATTAATTTGGCTTACAGGTAGAGATTTGTTCTGGATGTAAAGATAGATGAAGTCATAATAACTCCATGGTATCTGAGAGCTACAAATCAGAATAGAGTTGTCATCTGGATTTCATGACTTTGGACTTTAATATACATGTGGCATTAAATTTGGAATTGTAAATGAGAACTGAAATTCAGCTCCTAGAAAAATAGTTGTATTTACCTACCATCTCCCAGTTTTGAAGGTTTCTGCTCAAATAAGATATTTTTTTCTGCTCAAATAAGATATCATTCCTGGCAGTTCTAGATTTTCTGAACAGCTTTTTCATCTCTGATGAGTAGATATATGTCCTCTTCAACCCAGTTTCTGCCATCCAGTCTCCAGCCTTCCTAAATAGCTGCTTTCCTCCCTGGAAGTTACACCAGGGAGTAATATAAAGGTACTAATATGTGGGTCTCAAAAGAATTTATTTTCTTCATTTATTCCATGGAAAATTCCTTAGCACACATCAGATTCCAGCTTCTGCACTGCTGAAGATGGGTAGAGGAAAATGTTGGTAAATCCTTTGGCTAAATTAAACACGAGGGGATATGTTTTTGTGTAACTTTCATTAGGCTCTTAAATATCTTCCCAGAGATTCTTCAATTAACTCCTGCAGTAGCATATGAAGTACTAATAGTACTACTACTACTACTACTACTAATAATAATCATCATCATCATCATCTGTATATTTATGGTGTTTATAAGTGCCATTTATGGCTAAATAATTTTTATATGGAGTAAGTAATTTTAATCTTAATTTTAATCTCTTCCTTAGGTTTTGAGATGTTTCCTTATGTTTTTATTTGCAGACACAGGTGATGTGAAACACAGATGCCCAGGCAAGAGGGAGATGTTACATAGCTGAGCTTTGTACATAGCTCCCATTGAATGTGCATGGATAGGGTTGGGAGCAGAAGAATTTGTCAGGAATACATTTGTTTGGGGCCTAATGATTTGGGGCCAGCTTGGCCAAGCCTGGCTGCTGCTTTTTTTTTTTTTTTTCCCTTTTCAACTTGGCATGAATTACTCCCATGTGTTTCAGTTCCAGTAATTCAATATTTTGTTCCTTATTTTTGTTGCTTGTTATGTAACCAGAATATTTTCAAACACTGCAAAGAATTATGCCTGAGTTAGACACAATTTCTGAGCATATTTTGACTTTAATATGATTACACAAAGCGATGTGATTAAACCTGTGGCTGCTCTGAATTCTGAAGACAAGCAAGCCCTGCAGCCTTCATGGATGGTGCTAATTTTTAATTAAGCTCTGTTTGATCACAAATTAGGTTAATGTGAAATTGCTATTTATTTATATTTTGAATTCTTTTAAATGGATGCAGATGTGGTGGCTGAGAAGCACTGAATCATTGCGTGGAAAGGGTGATGCCTCGCATCTGGGAGGTTCTGTTTTGGGAGGTATTCCTAACATTTAGAACACAATTTAGGGCCCAAAACTCGGTTCTTCAGCACACAGTATTAGGCAACCTCATGCTTCTGGTCACAGAATTGTTCATTATGTACTTTTCTGATCAAACAGATGCTCCACTTGACACTAACATAATTTCTTTATGCGTGTAGAAAGGAGCTCTAAAAACCCTGTGGCTGGAACATGAAGTATCATAAACAGAACAGACGGCAGGAGGTGGAATATGATTGCAGTTTGTTTTTGTTAGTTAAAAATGAGCATGTGTGCTTTTCTTATGGCTTTATTGTCTTCAGTCCTGCAGAACTGGGTGCTCCTCTCCCATTTGTGCAGGTTAATTGGTTATTTCCTCCCTGAGCACCATGACAGTTTTCTTGGTCTTTTTTTTAGAAGTTAGGGATTTCCTAGAATGTTGACATACTTTCATTCAGGTTGTGTTTATTGCCATAAATATGCTTTAAGATCATGCATCCCACTAAAGGCAAGATAGCCATTTGCTGAGCAAGTAGATGTGTTTAAACTATAATTTCATACCAATTTTTTATGAGATTTGGGTACCTCCCTTTGAAAGGTTTAACACAGGATTTTGAGTTTGTGCAGGTGGTTTTTGATGGTGATGTGATGCAGATGCTGCTGAGGGCTCCCTGTTCACTTGCAGCTTACATCTGACATTGTTTCACAGCCCAGGAGAACCAGCAGAGTCCGTGGTATTGCTTGCCAGCAATTGCTGTGGGTGAAGCAGTGGGCACTCTGGAAATAGACCTGTGGGCTTCAGTCATGGGGTTCTCTGATGGAAGGAAGAAAGCATTAATAAAATACATCCATTTTTCTTCTCTGTCCTTGCAGGATCTCAGCTCATTTGCCATGCCATTCTTGGACGGTGATGTGGAGAGCACGGACAAAAATGCTTCTCGCAAGGTAGGATTTATCCAGAGCTTCTCCTTCTTTGCAGTGCTTGAATCCCTTGTGGGATTCAAAGAAAGTTTCACTCTCAATGTGGGATTAATTCAAGGTTATCCTTCTGGAGGCATTGATTTGTTTTTCTGATGCTATTAAATTAAGTCAGTGCAGTCACAGAGTTGGCTTGCTTTAAAAAAGATCAGGGCAGCACGTTCAATGGATGACATTGGAGATGGTTATACAGGTCCTGCACAATCTTCAGAGCAATAAAAATATGGGTGGGATCTGTCATCTTCAGGTCCTGGCCTCCTCATTTTCACAAAGCACTGAAGTACAGGCTGGTCTGCAAAATGGAAGCCTCCAACCAGCAACGTTCTGGGCTTGGCAAAGAGGGATTCTCCTCCGACCCACAGACAACCCCAAATCTGATCTTCAGCTACTCTGCAGACCAGTTTCACTGGTCACAGTATTTAAAAGTCTGTACATGCACCTCCATGACCATTAAACCTCCTACAAGCCATGTGGCAGAGTATCTGAAGGTTTAGTTTAAGGCAGGCCATGTAATAAATACTCCTTAGTGAAGCTGATCTGCATCCAGAACAATAATAACTTAGCTCTGTTGACAGCATGAGTTTCTATTCCTTTGCACCTCACAGCTAAGGACAGACATTTTAAGAATTTCTGCAATCCATCAGCAATTGAATAAGTTTATAACATTGGCCTTGTTCTTTTCTGTGTTGGACCTTTTAGACTCAGGTAGGAGTTGCTGATGCTGGGGAAGTCTTGTAGATGCCAAGGAGGCTAAAATATACAGTGCTGCCAAAAGATGCCTGTTTGGAGGGTTTGAATAAAGTGAGCAATGTGATGTTTTTGGAAGGGATAGTCATGCTGGAAGAAGGCAGGGGCTTCTGGCTAAAACTTGGTTTTTCCATTTATCACCTTCTTTCCACAAAGAAAGGTGAATCTCAGTCATGAGGAAATAATGTGCCAATGTGCAGAATTGCCCTGATGTGCAGAATTAAATGATATCATTTAATGACTTCCACTCTACCACTCCTGAATCCTTTTGGAAAAAAAAGTAATTTTCTTCCAACTGGTCTTGGGACTATTTTTTTACAAAAATAGTTGGCAAAGACCTCTGAGATTATTGAGCCCAACCTTAGATCACCACCTGGCCTTTGGTGAGTTCATGTCTTGGGAGAATTGGAAGAACATTTCAATAGTTGCCTCTTTTTTTGTAGCATTGCTAAATGCTACAAAAGCAAGTTCTGCTTATGGAAGTGCAACTGACTTTGGAATAAGCATGGAGTTGGGGTTTAATATCTGAAATTGTATTTTGACTGAGTGTGTAAGACCTAGTGTTTTTTCCTACTATTATACTTGAGCTTTGGTTCAACATATGCAACAAAATGGTAAGAAGGGAGCTGGCAGTGCCCCACTTCTGATAAAAAAAGAGATAATATTTCATCCATTGCCACACAATGGATGGACATCCAATGTGTCATTTTCCTCAATGAGAAGTATGGGATTTTTGCTGGTAGTGAATGATGAGTAGCATCAGACTGCAGAATTTATTTAATTCTAACTAAAACATTACCAGTCCCTACTGCTGAAACATAAAAATGTCCCCAAGTTACTCTTCAAGGAGGAAGGTTTTTCTTAGTTCAAGTTTGAAATCACTGTATGGTGTGTAAATTTTCTCTATTAAATGTCAGTATTTCATCAGTAGTTTGGCTTTTTCCATTCACTCATCATGCTGGAGACAGGCAATTCATGAGAGGTGTCTCTCTTCCTGCACTTAACTCTTCTGTCACCTGGGCTATAGATCAAGAGTAGTTCACAACCCATTTTTCCAATCTGCCATTAATTTAATTCTCTGCTCTTTTTGAAGGGCTTTTAGAAACTGAATTAACGTTTTTCACAGAGACTCTCAGCAGTTTTCCATGCAAGTGTCTCTCAATCATTATCCTGTGACAACAATCCTCATTACACAGCTAGGAAATTCAAGTCTAGAATTATTTGTTCGGCTTCACATAGAAATTTTTTGGCAGCAGTGGTAAAGTGACAGACATTTCCTGAAGTTCAGCCTTAATCACTTCTCATTAATATGTCTACTATTATAAATGATGTATTCTTCTTTCCTTTATGACTAATGGCAGGAAGAGGATAGGGATGGTTTTCACCCTCTTGTTTTGAAGATGGAGGATATAATACTGTGAAGGATCTTGTGTAGGAATGTTTGGCATGGTGTGATGGAGAAAGGGGCACGGATATTTTTACCCTTCTTATTGCCAGACAAAATGCCTTAACACTTGTGTGGGTGGCTTTGTTAAAGAAACTGGTATTGCTGACTGCCCCATGCTCAGAGGTGGGGCTCTCCAGAAATGGCTTAAATCCTTCCTGCACAGAGGATCATTAAAGACTCAAATATAGACAAGGACAACTGGGAGCTGAAAAGCAATCACATTTACTGCATTTCCTCAGCCTGGGAAAAGACAGTGGAAGAGGGGAAGTTTAGAGACCTGGAAAATCATGAATGATTGTGAGCATCATTCAGAAAATAATTCTGGTACAATGTGGCAGGGCAGCAGTCAGGGATGAGTGCCCCTCTGCACCCAAATGGCTCTATCAATTTTAGAGGTCTTCACACCCTGAATGTTTATAGGTCTTTCATCTCAAATGTAGGTTAAAGGATAAGGTGTGGAAATTACAGGAAACTGACAGCCATTACCTTCAGCTTAAAGCCCAGGGTTGTGAATGATCAAAAAGAAAAAAAAAATTACACAGGAAACTTTTTATGAGGTGTCAGCTAGCAAATTATAGATGGAGGAGGGAGGAGGTGGGAGAAAAGACATTTGAAGAATAATATTGATCCATTTCTTTATAGAAATAACAGAATTGTCACAAAAACATAGACAAAAGCTTGGAAAAGAAGTGTGCATTAAAATTCTTTTCTCTGTGTGGGGACAAAGCTGGGGAGATGTTTATCTTAGATTACAAAGGTGGCTCTATCCTATTAATAGCTTAAGTGTCTTTAAAGCACAAGCTGTTAAAGTAAGATATTTTAAAATTAAATCCAAACAACTCTGATGAAACACTCTTGAATCAAGTGGTAGAGCTTTCTCTGCCAAGTGTTGATTGTGAATAAATCATGGAGCAGAGATGAAGTTTCAAAAGACTGCAAAAAAAGCAATTACCATGTTAATATTTATGATGTTTGCAATTAGGATAATGTACAGGTTTGTCAAATATTAGTCCTGAGCAAAACAATGAAATAGCTAATGTTGGATACTTAATGATGCTGTTATAATAGACTCATTTGGATTGAAATTAATTGTAAATGGCTCTTATTGAACAAATGTGGGGGTTTAAATTAACTATAAATTAGGTTGAGAAATGTCATAGCGTTGGTGTCATGTATACAGCACAAACCATTTTTTATTTAAGAAACTGGAATAAGACTGAATAAACATGGAGCCCAGTAAATGAATAAAAACCTGGCTGCTAAAATAAATGGAGACTCACCAGTGGAAAATTTTGTTTCTAGGCAGACAAAACATTCTGTTGCTGTACTATATCATACCTTATCAGTGGTTTGAAAGATAGACAGACTCATTACTGGTATAATTTATGGTTCATATAAAAATGAGAGGGCAGAGAGTGGTAAATTCTGAGCAAGAGACTCTGATGCAGAATGACATTACTCATTTAAAACACATTTTGCAAACAAACAGCACATCTCCATGTGGCCAACTTGTGATCAGTTACACTTAGGAGTATCTAATGCAGACTTTTTGGGAAGTCTTTCATGAAGCCTGGGTTAGATTTTGAGAATAGCTGTAGGTAATCAGCTATTTATGGATTCTGGATGTGACTCAGTGGTTAAAGGATTAGTTTGGGTGAATAGAGTGAAAGTATTGGTTTTGTTCTGACTTTTTGGCACTAATTCACTGTTCTGCTATCAGCAATGCAGGAAATGTTGGTGAACTAGAATCAGACCATTGCAGGAGTGACTCCAATATTTAAAGATTCCAAGCAGTGTTTTGTCCTGCTACTGGTCCCAGAATTGTTTTTGTTTTGTCCAGTGACTCATGGGAATGGCATGACCAACCCCTGGATAAGGGAGGAGAAGAAAAAAAAATATTCAGCCTCTCCTTTCTCATTCACTGGTAAATAAATCTCCTTTGGATTTACTTTTATTGACCATTTTTTACGAGCAGTGAAGATGGGGAGCAAGTCCTGGATAGTGCCACAGCCTTGGCATAGGGCACCTACAGTGGATGCAGGGAGCTTCAGGGCAAGTGCAAAAACAACTGCACAGTGATGTGCACAGCTCTTCCCCATCCTCTGCTTTGAAATAAATGTACTTAGGGATTAGGAATTGGACTGGGAGCAGCCCTGCTCTTCCCTTTCCTAATGCCTGCTTTCTGTCTTTGAGCAGCCCTGCTCACTGCTGGAAGCCTTCCCCTGGCCATGTGTGCAGAGCTCTCAGAGCCTGCCAGAGCAGCCAGCCTCATCCCATTGTATTTTAATCTGGGAAAGTGTCATTGTACTTCAGTTTTGGGAAGTGACATCTCTGACCTGTAAAACACGGTGCCATCTCAATTGGTACAGCTCATGCAGAACGAAGGGGACCGGTGGTGCTGAATGTGACACTGGGAGAGCAAGTCCTTCATTACCTTTCTGTCTAATGAAGTCAGCTCTTGTGTCTCTGTGAGCTCTTTTATTCTAGCAGAATGAGAGAATCATCCAATTAACTTTATCAAAGGCCTTTTTTTTGCTGGGATTCAGTGGAAAGGCAGGAAACAAGTGCAGACATCTATCTGGTGTATTGTCTCTAATTGTGTTTACTGTCCCTGTCAAGGATGGTGGGAGGCAATTCCTTTTCTGGTCCTTGCCTTTCAAAAAAAAATTTAAGTGAAGAGGCAAAATAAAGGTCAAATAACTCACTGTTGTAAAATTAAACAGAACTCCATAGTGCTCCATAAATGTCCTCACTGTTCAGGGTTGGGGAAGAAAGGAACAGAGCTCAGGGGTATTTTATAATTTTTCACTTAAATTCAGAAGTATTTTGTAAATGTTTCAATTGAGCCCATTTGTATTTGACAGAAATTTTTTTTCAGCTTGTTTTGAGAAGTTAAACTGAATTCACCACAAACTGAGCCAGAGTCAGAGATTTCTTAAAGAGAGCATCCTCTGGGAAAGGCTTTGTGCTCAGTCAGGGATCTGTTGCTGGAGCACCCTTGGCAGGAGAGCAGGGGGTGGCTGTGAAGAGGTGCTGGGCACAGGCAGTGCCTGGATTTCCAACACAGTCTCTGCCTGTCCGTGGTCAGGGCCTTCTCAGCAGAGCTCATTCATTTTTCTGGGCATGCAGCTTTGGCAGGACAATTCTCTCCCCTGAAGTTCAGTGCTCCTTAAATTCTTCTTAAAAATTTCTTCTTAGAGAGGACTTTATCAGGCAAAAAAAGAGTGATCAGTTTTCCAATATAAAGCAAAGTAACAAAAATGACAATGTTGGGAAAATTTCTGCCTGCGGCAGAGCTGAGATGGGTGGTGTGGGGATGACAAGAGACCAGTTTGTGGTGAAAAATGAATCATTTGCTATCTTAGCCCATTGCACTGGGGATTATCATATGGGAGTGAGTAAGTGTAGTGTACTTCAATATTTCTTGTGAAATAAGATGAAGAATTGCAAGCCAGGAAGGGAAAAATTGGTATTGAAAGGATGAGTACTGGATGAAGGGACAGAACTGCTCCCTTTCCTGTGTCTTTGCCAGTAAAGCTGAGACAAAACATAGAAGCACAGCAACCAAATTTGTTGAAGATGCAAAGGAAGGTGTTTTTTTTTAATCATAGGGAGGGATCTTATACAGGAAGACCTGTATGACCTTCAGGGTGGATAATTCTTAACAGCACAAGATACAAGTTTGTTCACTTCATGTATGTTGACCAGAGCAACAAGAGGTCAGGGAGTGTTCTCTTGGACTGAAGATGAAGAGTTTGGGCACAATCCTGTTGCAGAACCAAACTCTAGGCTAGGAGTAAGGAAGAAGAGATTAGGAAGAGTGAAAGATTCCATCATCCAGGTGAAATGACAGGGGCAGCTTTTGTACTCTTACTCCTTGTAGTGAAATCTTCCAGAGCTGCTTGACTGGGGGTGAGTGTCCCACCATCACTTTATGTTTCACTCAAAAAATAGAATGCTAAGTCTGCTAGATGCCAAACACTATAAGTCATGTTTCATTTTGTTGCTTTGTTTGCAACAGTGGATAATTCTGGATGTATTTTCAAAACATGTCTGTGATCACTTCGTGTGTACACCTGGGAAAAATCTCTCCCTGGTCCCCAGCTGGGGATCCTTTCGTGCTGCAAAGCATGAAAATTGGTAACAATTTAGAGCATTTTAGGAGATTATTTTCTCAGTGAGGTGTGAGATAACCAGTTTAGCCTTGAACAAGTGCAGCTGGTCACTAGAACCAGCACATCTGATGTAGAACAGGGCTCTGCTCCGTTGCTTCACCTCCCTTGGGGAGAACAGTGCTGTAGGCTGAGGGTAGGGTTACACTGGCACTAACACCAGGCTGCTTATTCAGCCCTATTCCAGCTCCACTGTTCTCTACAGGCATAAGGTCAAGGGCTGACATTTCTCTCTAGCATAACCAGTTTTAAGATTTAAGGAGTCCAGTGTTGGGCAGGGAGCTCAAAAATCCCATTTATGCTTTGCACAAAGCCAACACAGGAAATATTTTGTTGTTGGTTGTTTGGTTTTTGGTTTTTTTTTGTTTTGTTGGTTGGTTTTGGGGGGTTTATTTGTTTGTTTGTTTTGTTTTGTTGAGTTTTTTGAGGGGGCAGTTTGGTTTTTGTTGTTTGTTTTTTTTTTTAATAGCTGAACAGTCTTAGTAATTGGAAGAATTTTTCAGTTTTTTTATTCAATGTTATTTGTGCATGGATTACTATTGTATTTGCATTGTGTGTTTGGATTTCTTATCTTCAAGAGTCCAATTGTCTGTTTGGGATAAAATGAGCCATAGCCCCACGTGCATTTATACTGGTTTTAGGTGTGTTTCATATTTCTGCCCGTTCTGTCTTTACAGCTTCTCCTGGACCAACACAAAATGATTCACAGTGCTTACTAATGTGAGAAACCAGGGTGTAATACTTTTATTTTGCTACTAAAGCTCAGCTGGGGGAATAGTTATCTTTCCAAAGCACATGTGGGAGTTTTCAGCCCACCTGCCTATCATAGCTTTAGGGAATGAGTCCAAAAAGCATGAAAAACAGGCTGATGAATGATCTAGCTGTGTAACCTGCCTCTAGCATCACTGCCAGAGTTGTCACACCAAGTCTGCATGGGCTGATGGGGTTTATTCCACAGCAAAGATTCTTCTGCATTCCCAGCTGAAGTATGAAAATGAGCATTGCCTTGTGACTTTTGGATATGCTGTGATAACTGTTGCTGCTGATTTTACCTGCAGAAGTACCTAATAATCTTTTAAAACTTGCAATCCATCAGCCACAAATGATATTCTAAGCAGGCAATCCTGTTGTAACTCCCCGAGCAAAATCACAAGTGTTAACCCACCGTGATAGTGGGTGTAACCTGCGTGTAATTAACAGGCTGGGGAAGAATTCAATGCAGTAATTGCCTTTAATTTGATTGCATGCACATGTGTATTTAGCAGTGTGTCCTTGGTGCTCTGACAATTAATTAATTCATCTGCCTGGCACGATGGGGAGAAGACAACTGGTTGTGATTGCAGTAAATAAAAACACCCTGCTGCTTCTGCTCAGAATTTGAGAACAATTTGCTTTTGTATCTGGCTTGCACGTACAAGGGAATACTGACCTTTTTTACAAATTGTTGTTTGACATTTTACATCTCTAAAATTGCTTTAGTGTGTAAGGACACAGCAGTTGTTTTGAAGTGTCTCCTATCAGTGTGTCATTTTAACCAAACAAGCATGCAAAACAAGTTAACGTGAAGCCTTAAGGGTAGTGCCAGAATGAAGTCCTTGGCTTTACAAATGTAATGGCTTGTCAATTTAGGAAAAAACATAATGAACTTACCATCCTGGAAACACACCTAAACTATCAGCAGCAGATTTGTATCATGATTAAAATAAGCTAGAAAATGTTCTTACTCCTCATTTTCAGGCAGTAGATCTGGCAGCAGACCTATTTAAATTGCAATGCAGTAGGAGGTGCCATTGTGCTACTTGGTTGTTTCTTGAACTGTATAGTTGTGAAAAGAACAAGACATAAGTAGTCTCAGATGATTTACAAATGATATTTTAGTAAAGTTAATGAGCTTTTATGAGAAAGCTGTCACTTTGGGACTGTTTTACCCATGACAAAAGTGCAATTTGTTTATTAATTTCCTATAGCGTGATTATTATTCCTGGTCTCAGTTGAGGGACTGTGCCCTATTATTCTTGATAAATACTCACTGGGAGACAGTCTGAGTGCTGGAGGACTTAGAGTGGGAATAAAGGAGGTACAGTCCTCATGGCAGAATAGGTTTGTAGTTTGGAATGAGTTTTCAAGATTGCACACAGAATCCATGACAGAGCTACGAGGCAAACCTGAGCCTCAGGCAAATGCACTAAGCATGAAACACTGCTTTTTTCTTCTCTTGTGGAGATTGTCCAGAGTCTTTTGTTGCTTTTGGTAGTTGCTGTTGATTCAGTTAGAATTCATTTATCTTTTTCAAAAATTTCCCCTTGAGGGCAACTGCTCCCCTAATTCATCTGTAAAAGGACAGGTATATGTTTGAGACCATTTTTGTCCACACTGTCAAAAACAGGAATGCAGTTACCAAAAAAAGTTTTTCTGTCTCTTGTCAGACATCTCTGTGCTATGCAAAGGAACATAAAAAGAATTCATCATCCAGCCAGGGCTGTGCTGGCACAAGTCTGTGCCCCTCTCAGTGACCCACACTATTTGTGTCCATCTCCCAGACAATGTGCCACTTGCCCTTAAGGTTAGAAACCTTCCCAAAAGGGAGACTGTAATCTCTGCAGGCCTTTCTGCAGTTCCACACATCGGGACCTGCTCCAGCTCTGTCCCATCCCAAGTGGAAAGAGGAGCTGGTCCAAAGTGTGTGTGCAGGACACAGGTCTACAAGAAGGGGGACCCTGGGATATGGAGGGAGCAGCTATTTGGCCATTATGCTGCTTGTACATATTTCTACACGTGTTTTGGAGCAGTGAATAAACATTATTTTGAAAAGAGAGTTGTTTGCATGGGTTTTAAACTTTGCTGACCCTTTTTGGTTGAGTTCATACAAGCAAGCCCTTCACCAACCCAAAGGAGAGCATATGTGCCTATGAGGTTTCCTTTCATCTAAATCATCTTTATGAAAGAAGCTATTTTTCCCTAAAATTACTCCCATGGCAGCAATGCCCTTCCCTAACTGGACTGGCACACATCAGGAGGCATCTTCACAGGCAGGAGTTGCTGCCTGCTCCATCCCTCCTGCTCAGTGTTGAGTAAATGTGCAGAGAGGAGCAGGCATGCAGGGGGCTGTGGGCACATCCACCTTGGCCTTGACTTGAGCATTCCCTGGTGACTGAAACCCACTGCTGCCTTCTGCCAGCAACAGAGCCCTTCATTCATGAGAAATGCCCCCAGCTGAAACAGCAGCCTTATAGCCACAGAACGACTTTGTGCTTCCAGAAGGAAATCAATTCTCTGTATAGCCCAGGCACGTGCAAATCCCCCAGAGATTTTGGGTCAGCTTCTGTTAATTGTATGGGGAGGAGAGTTTAATCTTAGTTCCTTTTTTTTGTTGTTGTTGTTTGTTTTTCTTGGTTCTTTTCTCCCCCTCACTGGGAGAGCCTGCACAGTGCAGAGCTGTGCTGTGCACAGATATTTACACTGCTGGAAAGGCAGCCCAGGTCCCAAAAGGGATCCAGCTGTTAGAAAGGTCATACCCCAGCTCAGGTAATCAGCAGGAGCGTCATCACTCTAAAATGGATCCTCTATTTTTGTCAGACATTGGAGTTGCAATCCCACAGTTGTGGCTGTGGCCAGCGTCATAGAGGCCTGTCAGGCACTTGGGGACTTGTGTGCTGTGCTGAATCACATCATGGGATGGAGATTTAAGAACTGTGGGTAGGTGCTTAAATTAGTGGGGAAGATTTTGGGGCACTGTGTTTCCTTAACCACAATCACTAAATTAATTCATTGCCAGTCGTCTTTCATTTGTCCAAGGAAGAAAGTGGGGTGCGTGACAGATAAAAGCAGTAGACAAATTCCTGCGTTATATGTGTGATAATAAAATGTGTGCACACCTTGAAATGTTTTTGTGAAATTCAGGGTGTCTTCAGGAGCAAAGGGCAGCATGAGGCCAGAGAGGTGGCACACACACACCTGTGTGTCAGTGGAGGCAGGTGCTGGGGAAGGTGAGCTCTGGCTAATCCACCCCCACAACAAACAGGAGTTGGCTCTGTTGAGACAAGTTCAGAGATCCTGGAGGCCTGAACCGAACTGAATTAATGGAAACTTTTTTCTTCCTTCTTGTCTCCTCCTCAGGTGGACGAAAGCTACTCAGCCAGCAGCCCTTCAAAAGGCCTTTTCTCCAAGGGGCTCCAGAACCGACCTTCCAGTCCCGTTTCTGCCCCTGTGAGATCCAAACACAGTCCTGGCTCACCCAAAACAGTGTTCCCCTTCCCCTACCAGGAGTCTCCCCCACGCTCCCCACGCCGAATGAGCTTCAGTGGCATCTTCAGGTCCTCCTCCAAAGAGTCTTCCCCCAATTCTAACCCGTCTACCTCTCCTGGGGGCATCAAGTTTTTCTCCAGATCAAGAAAAAGTAAGAAATTGCTCATGTTATTTCAGGAAGATACACGGTACCTCTGGGCTTGGCCCATTCTTTACCTGCGGTAGTGAAGTAAGTGCAGATGAGGCATGTGCTAATTGTTCATTCTCTCTTTCACTGACCATGTGTTGTGGGTTTCTGACATGCTGGACATCAGGTGTGACTTCTGCAGGGCCATGGACACCTCAGGGGCACCTGCACAGGGCTGAGGATGGAAATCATATTCCTGTGCTTTGTTTAGAAATCCTTCGTCCACGTTTGGGAGTTCTCTGGGTGGTTTCAGCGAGGCTGGTTGGATGTCAGTGTGAGGACTTGAGAAAAGCTGAAGATGTTCATGGGATCTGTGGT
>QUSF01000003.1:4687351-4707377 GCA_003676055.1 Chloebia gouldiae | reverse complement strand
GGAATTTCAGCTGTGTTCTTTAATTGGTATTTGTTTGCCTTATTGTAGGAAGGGCAAGCGACCTTTGCTGGATGGAAATAAATTTAATTTGTTTCCAGTCAAATGACCATTAAGGGGATATTTGAACTCCTCTGTGAGAGTATGAAAGGCATTAGCAAACCTCCTTGGCTCAGAGAACTTGCTATATACAGCTTTATACTGGCAAAGATTTTAGCTCTTCAGCAGCCTGAGTGCCATTAACACACTGCTAGAACTCAGAAATGAGCAGGATTGAGGACATGCTTTAATTTCAAAACTTTCTTACTGGACGAAGTTTCCCAGTGCTGGTCAACAAACCAAACCTGATCTGCATGAGGGTTTGGTGGCTGTGGGAAAGGAGCAGAGTTATAGTGGAAAGAGAGGAATAATATGTTGCTGGATTGTGAGATCACAATGAGTTTTCTGTCTGTAAACAGAAGAAATAATGAAAAATTGTTGGCAAATCTATGACAATGTAGGTACAGAGTTGGTCATTCATATACCTGTGTTGGGCTATGTGTTTCCTGCAATGCACTGATAATTTTCAGTGATTTTAAATAGTAGAGAGGGACCTTCTTGTTTTTCTTTATGAGAATTTATCTTAAAATCATTGGCTTTAATCAGAACAAGTTATTTAATAATGATTTGTGCACAAGAACACAGCAATACAAACCCATACAGGATTTTCTCTTTGTTTATCAGAAGTGTTGCTGAAGGTTAATTGAAATGGTATCTTTTCCACTGCTTGCTTCTCTCTAAAACACCATGAGGAGATGGAAAGTAGGAGTCAGTGTTTCTAAAGGACTCAGAGAAGGCTCTAAATATCTATTCAAGGACATTTCTTCATCCCTGCTTGAAGTTCAAGTATTCTTTCTACGCTCCCCTCTTGTTAGAATCTCACAATAATTAAAATCCATGTAAGTTCTTCTTTCTTGTCCACATAGGTTCAAATATGGCCTTTAAATATTGGCAGTATTCTGCTGATGGAGTGTGCAGAGAAGGGCTCTGCTGCACGAGTAGCAGCAATTTAGACTGCAGAGCAAAGCTATCCTGGGACTTTGTAATCAACTTATCTGAGCAGCCAGCACTATTTAAGTCCTAGCTAGGTACAACAGAATATTAAATAAGGGACTCTTCCAGGAGTCAGCAAAATCCTTTTGATAAGGTCACAGCCCTGCCTCAGGAGCAGGCTTGGAATGGGGCCATGCTATATCTGAGCTAACAGAAAATATCCATGACCCTGCTGCTCTGGGAGCCTTGCAGGAATTGCACTGGGCTTGGGTGCTCGTGGTCTTTTTTTCTTAAGGCAAGAGAGACAGCCTCTTGGAAAGGGTGTGCTGATGTTAATTGGTGTTTAAATTGATAACTCTTCTCTTCCCACAGCTTTTTGCAAAACAGAACATTTCTTATCTTAAATGCTTTCACAGCATTTCACTCTCTTACAGTGAGTCTAATGCAGACACCTACCCTTCAATACCACATTAAAGTAGATTTTATCCAGACTGTGCTAAACAGGGGCCAGCAATGAATTACACTCTTAGAGTTTACTATATTTAATTAACTTTGATAGGATTTTATTTAGCAAAACCTTTTCAGGACTTCTGGAAAAGTATGTGTTAGCATTTCTGCTGTATTATATTTTTACAAGCAATACTTCTGTGTTCTGCTACTTTGCAAAGAGAATAACCCCATGTACTACAGAAGAGTAAGTTAATTCGTTATGTGCTACTAAAAACAAAGTCTCTGTGGCTTGAACAGCATTTCCTGAGAGACAAGACTTCTCAGACACTCCTCAGACCAGATACCTCTGACTTTTGCAGAGGTGCTGTGCTGAAGAGCTCTGAGAAAAGCTAAACCATCATGTGGCTCCATATTTCTGAAGGCGCTTAAGTGCTACACTGCTCAAAATTGTCACAACCTATGTGATTAAAATCCCATTTTCTCAAACAGCTTGGGATGCCTGTGTTAAAAGTGAATGGGACTCAGGTTGTTTTATCAGTTCTCTGACTGTGAGTGAATTGAGATCAGCTGGACTTGCTGTGTTTGCCTGCCTTTACATCCCTGCTGGTGCTGGATAAAATGTGTTAAAATTAAAATTAACTTTGTGCTGGACTGCATTCTGAGGATCACCAGCAGGTCAAGGGAGGTCATCCTCCCCCTCTGCTTGGCACCAGAGAGGCTCATCAGCAGTGCTGGGTCCAGCTGTGGGCTCCCCAGTACAAGAAAGATGGGGACATACTGGTCCAGCATGGGGCCATTGCACTGGGGCAGCAGCACATGGTGTAGGGGAGGAAGAAAAAGGAGGAGAAGACCTTTGTGCTCTCTGCAGTTTCCTAATGGGGTTAGGACAAGGCAGTGCCAGGCCCTTCAGGGATGCCCAGAGAAAGTGCAGGAGTCAGCGAGGGAAATGCCAGGAATGTGTAGGAAAAATGTTCTTGGAAGGGCTGGTGTGGCAGCAGGGCTCCAGAGGGGCTATGAAATTGCTGCCCTGGCAGATTTTAATAAATTGACTGGACTAGGCTCTGAGCACCCCAGTTTAAAGTTGCTTTGAGCAGGGATCAGACCAGAGATCTGCAGATGTCCCTCCCAGCTGTGGCTCTTCTGGGAAACTCTGCACTGGAGTCCTCCCTTTGGGTTTATAGCAAATCTGTGTTTTATCCAGGCAATCAGCAATTAAAAAAAAAAAAAGCATCAGATAAAAGTTCACAGGGACCTGGGGTTTGTTTTTGTCTTTCAATTTATCTGAAAGGAGTCTGTGTTGCACTCCTTTCCTGTCATTATGAGCAGTGTGTGGGGGAAAGTAGGTGCAGTCCTTGTTTTAAATAACATACCCTGTCTTCCATCCACTTCCTCCTCCCACACATTGTTCAAAACATAGACTAACCTGTTACTCTGCATATTCCTTGTTTTTCTTGGAAGCAACTTCTTCCGAGCTTGTTTTCATTTTAAAGACTATGTGTGGTATTTGCAGCACTTGCTTTCCCATGTAGTTGCTCTTTTCCCAGCTAAATTATTTTGCCTTTTGAATATACACAGTTTAGGAAGGGCTAGGGTAGGACAATGTTAAAACAGAAAGTGATTTGCAGATGTGAAACTTAAAATATTTTCCACTTCAAGCTGGGAGTTTTAATGTTTTGCTCATCTTCAGTATTTTCTCATTGGAGAGAGTTTCAGCAATATCCAAGGGCTCATCTTTGTGCCTCTTCCCTTTGGTTACCCCAGTTCAGTATCTGGTCATAACCCCACAGCTCTGATCTGACAAAAGATTGGCTTGACAGAAAAAAATACCTTCCCACAACACGTACTTGGCTGCCAGCCACTTCAGGTAGTTCATAAGTAAAAGCAGTAAACTGCTGGTTGGGGTTCACATTCAGCCTCCCACCTTTGCAAAAAATCCACCTCAGGCCCCCATGGGAGAGGCTCTGCAGTGACCTTTTTGGATGAGGTGTGTGCTTGGCCACTGGGGCAGCCCCTTCCCTTTGAGAAGTTCACTGCACAAAAAGCCAAGGCAGCTCTTTGCATGCTGGGTTTCTGTAGAAGTGCTCGGAAATTTAATCATCAAATTGATTTAATTTTTCATTTCTTTTTTGTTTGAGAATTTCTTTGCAACAGTGCTGTTTGATTGACAGATGAACGCTGAATATGGACTGAGGGTGAATTAAGCCTGGTTTTGAGGTGGTGCAGAAGGACTTTCTAGTGCTGTTCTCTGTACAGTGATGCTTGGTAAATGCATCCCCTGAGTGCTGCCCACCTTACACCTCCCAGAGCCAGGTGCTTTCTGCAAGTGGAGCTTGGCTCCAGCACCTGGACCCAGAGCTGGCTTCAGCCTGCAACCATCCAACACTGTGTGTGTGTATCAAAGGACAGGAGAGCTGGTTGTGATTTATTGGGATGCAGTGGAAAATGTTGGACCTGGGTGTGATGTCAAAGCAGAGAATAAGGGATGGTTAACCAGGCTGGGATAGAGTTAATTTTCCTTCTAGTGCCTGGTACAGTGCTGCGTTTTGGATTCAGTATGAGAAAAACGTTGGTAATTGCACTGAATTTGTGTGGCCAGGTTTTGGTATTAGAGGGAGGGGAATACAGGAGTGGCTTCTGGAAGCTTCCCCTGTGTCCAACAAAGCCAGATGGCTCCAAGAAGGACCCACTGCTAGACAAGGACGAGACCCTCAGCAACAGTGGTAGCACCTCTGGAATAACATATTTAAGAATGGGAAAATATCCTGCACAATTGAGGATGTACAGCTCAGTACCACCTGCAGCAATGTGGGCACATGAGCAGCCATGGAACATTAAAATAATTACATTTAATTGGATTTGAAGTGCATCAGTGTGACCTGTAGCTTGCAGTAGGCTTCCACTGAGCTGACACTGCTTTCACAGATTTTTTTCAGGGACAACAGGAGGAAAGAGTGAGTGCAGAGGTGCAAGCTGAAGTTTGAGGGGCTGCAAAAAGTAATTTCAAAATTGGCATTATGGAACTGCTTCCCAGTTTGTTTTAGGCCCACTCAAAACTGCAGGAGCTGCTCTCATGAGGCACAAGTTGGGACCTGCTGCTCCAAGACATGGTTGAGTCCTGGCTGCAGTGGGAAGCACTTCCCATGTGTGTCACTTTTGTGAGAGGTGTAATGCCAAGAGAAAGCAGTGACACTTCTCAGTAAAGCAAACTGGGATCCAAAGTAAACACAGGAGGATGACCTGCCCTGGGAAGAAGCACAATGCAGGTGACACTTCTTGCATGAGCTGTCCCTGCACAGTCAAAACATGTACAAATAAATGAAAACAGCTTTCTTTCACTGAATGGAAATCAGGGAGCTACCCCTGCAGATAGGCTATTCAGGTACTCTGAATATTTTATTAGAAAAAGATGGCTGTGTGAAATTTAAGTCATTAAAATGTACCTTTTTGATGGGTCTGAGTGCCTCATTTTAAGGGCATCAGAACATTTTCCAGTGCTGCTTCTTCTTCTGAAACAATTGGTTCAAGTACCAGCAATACTCATGACACATTAATGATGCTGTCAGTTTTACCAGCAAAGGAAAACAATTAATAAGTTTCCACTGACCTAAAGTTTTGGCTTGTGATGCATGGGATCAAAAGATAAATTTAGCTCAGAATTGGAAGTTGCTTATGGAACATTGAATTGAAAATTGCCCAGCTTTGAAACACCTTGATGATGGTGGTCACATTTGAATCACGGTGAATTTTCACTGCACTTGAAAAAGGAAATGTTTTTCAATATAAAGTTTTAATGTTCTGCCTCATCTTAATACTTTTTTCTCCTTCTGGTATTCAATACAATTAACTCTGGTGCCTAAAGTAATCCATAATGAGGACTCCTGGTGCTTCCATAATAATGGTCCAGGTGGTATTTTTTTCAAAAGACTGTGAAAAGCAAGGCAGAATTATTGTCATTTACCTTACTCATTCTAATAATTTATTTTCTTGTAGAACATCTCGTGGTTAGATGATGCCCTCTCTGAGAAAAACGTATGACTGTACTGACTTTAACCCATAGATGGAGCAAGAAGCTCTCATTTGCAATAACTCAGGGAAGAAACTGGGAAAGCCCTGCCACACTGCTGCCAGATTGTGCTCTGACACCTTGAAGGCCTTTGGATTGTGGCTGATCTCTGCTGAAAATTGTCTGCAAGCATTCGACTGAAGTTCATTGTCTCCCAAGATTTTACTCCGTGTTTGTGGCATTTAGGTGACAGCTTGCAGAGAAGTGAGCTTAACCCAGGCCAGGCTGTTGTGGAGGTTTGGCTGCTGGGCACTGACATTTCACCCTCCCTTTCCTCAAGCTATTTCCCACCATTACTCTTCAGGAATGTTTTCCTGCAGGATTGCACCATACAGTGTGGTGTCCTTCCTCATTCCAGCTGCTGCAATCTGCATTGGGAATTTTTTTTTTTTTTTTTTTTTGCTAAATCAATACATTCTTCCCATGGTCCTGGAGCCTCCCAGCCTTTGGACCACAACTGCAGAGACCCATCAATTCCAGCCTGCACTGAACACTGAGGCCACTCCATTTCCAGTTCTTCTCCTGAGTTCTTCCCCATCCTTCTGAAGAGGCAGGCAGGTGGGATGCAGAGGGAAAGGGCAGGAGGCAGCTTTGATTTGTGGCTGTGACCCCTATGCAGGACAAGAGAGCAGCTGGGGAAGGACAGGGCTGCTTGGTCCAGGTCCACCTTGGGGGGTGATGTAGACTCTTCCACAGTCATCCCATAAAACCTGGAAAAGGTGAAAAGCTGTTTGTCTTGCTTTATTCTCCAGTACTGGTGTGCAAGGACATCTAATCATCCTTTTTCATCCTTGCTTTGCCCTCAGAGGCAGACAAGGGGATCAGCACTGTTCATTTCAGTCTCATCTACAGTAGAAAAATGACATTTTGCAGACAAAATGTGTCAGCACTGCTGCAGCTAAGCTGGTGCTGCACACATGGCCAAAGACCAGCCACGTTCAGTACAATTTCTCCTGCCAGTTACTGATGTCTGCTGTCAGCAGCAGATGATTTGTCTGGTTAAAACGTGCCTATGGTGATTGTTATAAGTTTATTTGGAGATATCTTTCTACTTCCCTTTTCACCTTAGTTTTTTTATGGTCAGTCTTGTCTGCATAGGGAGAAAACATCCAGTATGCTTCTATATTCCTCCCCTCTCTGTCTAGGATTTTTCAGATTGTCTTCAAATTTCTCCTAACTTTCATTTGTAGGGTATGGGTCAAAGCTGTGACTGCATTTATTCCCATTTTTTATCTCTTTCCTGGGGTTTCAGCTGTGGAACATACTGCAAATAATCAAACTTTTTAATAATAACCAAATTATTATTTCTTGTGATGTATGGACAAGACCTTAGGTTTATATTTGTTCTCTAAGAGACTCTTGCTGGCATGAAGGGGAAATAGAAACTGCAGTGTGAACATCTCCAAAGGCTGATGAACTGCTGCTCTTTGTGTCTTTTGATAAAAGTTGTCTGAAGGGCATTGCTGACGTGCAGGTGACTTTTCCACACAGGCAGCAATGTAAGCAATAGTGAAGCTAAGGGGAGTGTTTTGCTGTCTTAAGCTGTCTAACCACAGGAAATAATTTGGAAATAAATTGTGAGGGAAATTTTTGTGGTTGTGGGCTGTTTATATTTAGCTGTCTGTATTTTACAAATCCAAGAACAGATGTAGGAGCAGGCCATCAATTATATTTGTGAGTCCATTTTCCATTTTGATCAATCATTTCAGAATTTGGTCCCTAAGCAAGTATTTGTTTAGAAGTGCTGGAGAAATCCTATTTATTTTAGTAGGTTTGTTCACACATATAAAAATGCATTGCTTTTCCTGATTCTAAGTAAATGCTCGTCCTGATTCCACTAAAAAAGCATTGTGCATCCAAGATTTTTTGCTATGTGTTTGGTGTCTGGAGGAGTAATAATGACTTAAGATATCAGATCCAAGTTTTATGGATATCATGGGTTATGGGCTTCTTAGATAAAGTGCTTGGAAAATACCTCAAAAATTGGCTGAATAAACATGATAAATTTTGACTCAGTAAATTTTCTGATCTGGAAAAATATGTAATGGAAGAACCTGATCCCAAGGCAGAAAAATGCATGGATTGAGGAATACAGTGTGTGTAGTAGAGTGGGTAAAATGCAGTTAAATCCCAAGCTCGGGCCAGCTCTTATGTAGCCCTTCTTGTGTCAGTGTGAGTTATGACTGAGCTTGGTCTGATTTTAAAAATAAAATAACCCCCCTAAAAATGATGGTAAATTGCTGTGCATTGTGAGAGTCAATAGGGCAAGGAGCTGATCACTATCATGTCTCAGTTTATGGGCTTTGTGGAAATGAGCCTTTGCTTTCTCAGCCTTTGGCCTGTGAAAACACCTTGAAGGAGAGCTCTGCTGATAACCAGTGATTTGACTGAGAGGGTTTTATAGACTTCACACAGACTCTGTTACTTGCCTGCGAGCTTTTCTAGATTTGTTTCCTGCTTTCACAGTATATTTTCCCACTGGCCATAAAGCCAGCTGAAGGTAACACCCCCATTTGTATGGGAATTGACCACAGGCAGGCACTGTAGTGTCTCAACTGAGCTGCTATAAACCACCCCATGAGCTTCCAGCAGCTGCTTTAGCAGCTCCTCTCTTCCAGCAGTCACTGGCAGAGTCACAAACTGGGCAAGGAGAACCTGGATCTTGTATTTGGATTCACCCAGGGGCTGGAACACCTTCAAGTTGTGTAGTGATCATCTGACAGTGGAGTTGTCATTAGCCCATTTGATCTGTACAGCAAATTTAGAAGCAGTTTGGTTGGTACTGGGAGAAGGAAATGTGGAAAAGCAGAGTAAAAAGTATAAAGCTCTGCATGGTGCCAAATTTAGGATTTTTTTCCCCATTGCCATAGTAAGTCAAATAAATATGAGTCTGAATTAGGAGATCTAGGAAGAAGTCTTTTGTCCTTGTAATTTGACAGAGTTGAAACTGCTGTGGAAATGGTGTAATTCCAACCTAGGTCACTGATCTAATTCCTATTCTCCTGAATCTGTGTAGTGCAGCTGAATCTTTCCATGCTGCTTTCTCCTTGACCAAAGTGAGCTCATGTTGCCTTTGTCAAAGACAAGGAGAACAGAGATACCACTTTTTAAAATTATTAGTTCAGGATTTTCTAGCCCAGGGAGTTAATTGATTTGATGTTTATTGTGAGTAGAATAATAAACACATCAGCTGGAGAAGGCTAGAAGTCATGCTTATAGTTTAAAATGACAGGCAAAGTCTTCTACTGATGTCAGAAAAGAGGTCTTGGGTCTAATTTTTGGACAGTGATCTATGAATGGTTCCCATCCATCTGAACCTTTCAATAAATTTGATTGATAATCATCAAAACTTCTGACAAGCTTCCCTGGCACAGTGTGGGACATACTGAATGAAGGACAACACTGTGCAAAGGACCAATAACCCAAATTCAGGTTTATAAAAGCATTTTGTTACTCACAGGCACTCACATGCATGTTAGCCAGAGGTCCATGCTCCCTAAATTTTTGCATTTGCATTTTGTGATTTGCCCTCTCTGTGCTGCACCAGTGTTGTATGAGTGGTTTGTGCTGCTGAGTGGGTGTGTGGGGATGCTCAGAGAAAAAAACAGGGCAGGGAAATGAGGATTTGTAGGGGTACAGTGTGAAGCTGGAGTAAGCAAAAATGTTGTAGTGAATGTGATTTTGAGAGTAATGCCCTGAATAGAAAACTTTCTGAAGGGGAGATTTTAGTCAGTAGAGTAATCTCTGATTATCCATCTCTGTCAGCAATCTGTGGTTGGTGTTCTCACACAGTGCTGCCCCTTTGGTCTGCTTGGGTATTAGACTTTGTTATCCAGCTGAACACTTAAACCAGTGCATCTACAGAGCATTGCTGAAAGATTCAAATGGCAGAAATTAACTGACTTATGACAGTCCTACAACCAGCAGTGGTGACTGCTAAATGACAAACCTAAAGCCAGCAGAGAGCTTACAAAGGTCCCTGTGCCTGGGATCTCTCAGATGGATCAGTAGCCTCAACCACCTTCCCACCAGGGAAGGCTGATTCTAGAAAGGGCACCAAGTGTTCATGAAATCCAAGTTTCTCACTTTAGTTTTATAACAAAATAAAGCAAACAAGAAAAGGGTTGTGGATTGCTTGGTTTTGATTTGTTGTTGTTTTGATTTTTTTTTTCTATATAAACTTTCTGTTATGCCCTTTTTTTTGCAGTTCACAGAGTATTTGAAGATTCTTCTGTATCTTAAAAAAACTGCTTGTCTTAGATGATGAAAATATTAATGTGTGTAGTTGATATGTGAAACAAGTACTCAGAGGCTTTGATGATCAACCATCAAAGCCCCTCAGTTCTTTAGTTAAATTATTTTGAAGCTTGCCTTGGGTTTCCTGTAAGCACACTTTGGCTGGCAGCTGTGGTGGGTTTCTTTGTAGTTTGCTTCTTGCAGCATCTCCTGCTCTTTACAGCTCTCTGAGCCCCAAATGTGAGTGAGTGCAGGGCTGGGAGCCCTGTGTGGGTGTGTGACACAGGACCGTGGTGACAAGAGCGTGGGAGCAGCTGTGCCAGACAGTGCCAGGCTGTGCCAGCCCAGACTGCAGCTCCCTGGCAGCTCCTACAGCACTGTGCAACGTAGGTGCCCTCCTGTGGGCATCCCACTGCTGCTCCTTCTTGTGTGGAGAGCCTGGGATTGCCTTCCCTGCCTGGAAATGCTTTGGCTGAGGTTTTGAGCTAAGAACCTTTGATTATGCTTGCTGTTGTTTTGTTTTGTTGCCTTTTTTTTTTTTTTTCCAAAAAATACTTCTAAACAATTAAAACATCAGGGACTAAAAGCATCTCTCCCTCCAAAGTGTAATTTCAGCAGTTGTTCAGGAAATCAACTTCTCCTCTCTCCCAGGAGAGTTTAACATTGCCTTCAGGTCAGGATATGACACTCCATATCAAGGTAGACATTTAATTGCATTGATAAATGCATGGACCACAATGCAATTAAATGTTGGCTGAGGAACACGTGTGGAGGTAAGCCATTAATCAAATATTCTTCAACAAACACCATTATTTGGCAGTACAGAGCATTTCAGTTGAGGGTCACTGTGAATGTATCAGCTTCACTGCCTGCCTGAGCTGGGCAGAAGGTCTGGTGTCAGATTTGTTTGCTTAACCTCAGTATAAGGTTTCCACAGCTCTTCATGTTCACAGTCTTTCCATGAAACTGTTTAATGGTGAGAGAACTGCACTTGGCAACCTGAGCTGTAGCTCCAACAGGATGAAGTTGTTTGCAGTAAAGCTTTTGCTTCAATTCCTCTTTCACACTGACATGCCCCAGAGCACTGAGCATCCAGAGGCCATAACTGGCTTTATTCCATGCAAAATAGAGGTGCACATCTAAACTCCACAAAAGTCAAGACTTTCTGGAGGGAAGGTGAAGGAATTTCATGTGAACTAATGCTGAATACAGGAGCAAGAGCAGCTACAGGTGGCAAATGGAGCCTGTGTGATTTATTCTGTGTTTAGGATCTCTGTTAGTGCTGCCTCCTTTGTGTGTGGTAGAGAAAGGGGTGAGTTTGGCCATGTTCAGTGCACTTTTAAGGATTTCTGAAAGACAAGAAGCACCAGTGGCAGCTGAAACAAGCACCCAGCTAATAGAAATGAGCTTTTGCCAAAGGAATCCTCAGCAAGGCAGCACCAGCCCGAACTTGTTCAGGAGAGTGAACCTCAAAAATGAATGCATGGTTAGCTGAGTTTTTTCATCTTTCAGAAGAAAGTATTGCCTCTTGCAGCAAAGCTGGCTAAAATGTGTTTCTACCTCAATAAAGATCAAATTTTGCTCTGTTAGGTGCATTTAAAGATATTGGATTTACTACCTCTGGCTTTTTCACAGTGACACAGGAAGATTTCATTATTGGGCTCTGAACCCAGTGGAACAATTTCCAGATTTGGATGCCTGAAATTAATAGTAAATCCCTGAGCCATCTAAGTTAGTTGATCTGAATAAAAAAGCAAAGACCTTCTTAAAACAAAACAAAACAAACAAAAAACAAAACAAAAGCAAACAAAACAAAAAATCACCCCAAAACCACCAAACCAAACAAAAAAACCCAGAAATATTTTGGCTAATTTCAGAAATATTTGCTCATCCCCTCTGTGAAGGTGGTGAACAATAAGCAATAGTTTCCTACATGGGGATCTAAATGTTGGGTTTTGTGCTTAAAAGCCAGAGGAAAACCCTTACTTCTGATGCAATCAAAGGGATAAATAGTAAGTACAGAGGAATATTGCTGATCTGATATCTTGTATGTTTGCTGGTGTTCACAGAAATCTTTGAAACAAATGGTGGGGATTAATGCAAACCCATTTGTACAGTTCTCTAGATTTTGTTAGATCAGAAGCTCAGTCTGCAGAAAAATAGGTGAATTATCAGCAAATTTTTACTAGTGTCAAGGGAAGACAGGTAGGGAGAGACGTTCTAAATTTAGAGAAATGGTTAAAGCCACGGCTGTGGAGTGACAAATTTGGGCTTTGTTGCAGATGTTAAGAACATTTTTCTTTTTTCTGTTTGTTGTAGAAACAAAGACCAAAAAAGAAGCTGAGATTTAAAATTTTTCTCAATTTCATTGATGTATATAATAAATAGCCATTCCTTTTGGATTCCTTTGTGATGGGCCACAGTTCCTTGAAGTTTGTTTAAGCAAAGAGGACTTATGCTCTGGTATTACCCAGATCATTGGAGTGAAGAATGTGTAAAAAATACTGGAATATGAAAATGCAAATAAAAAGATTAGCATGTCGTATTTCTGTGTGTTATATAGAACATCTCCATGTAGCAATAGTCACACATATCCATGCTGTCAAATAAATCCTGAAGGATAAGGCTCTCCTGATTTTTGGGTGGTCTGGGGGGTGTGTGGAGCTTGTATGCAAGGGAGATGTTATCAGTGGGGTTCTGCCCCATGCTGATGTGCTGCTTTTTCATTTAACCACAGAGTTTAGGGATGATGGAGAAAGCTGCAATCTCAGATATTTTTAAGAGAGAAAGCCCCACCAGACACTCAGGGATGGTGGCTGCCTTGGGATTGTCCCCAGCCTCAGAGAGTGGTGCTGGAGGAGCACGTGGCTTTTCCAGAGGGTGATATCTGGGGAAAGGTTCCTCACTATATGGGACCTTGCTGGCAGCTGGAGAAGCTGTGCATGGCTGCAGTCCCTCAGTGAGCCAGGAGAGGTTGTGCAGCACCCAGGAAGCCACAAGTTAGAGAAGAGGGGATTGAAGACCCTTTGGAAACTGTCCTTAAATCAACTCTTGTTCTAACCACAATTTCTTGGCATAGGTTTTGTTATTAAAGAAATGTCACTGCAATTAAATGGCATTAAAGTCAACCCAGCCACTGCTGAGGACTGGCCAGAAGTCATGCTGCTGTTAAAGTCACCCATCATTTTGGGATGAGCTTTGAGGCAGTGTCTGGAGCTTTGCTTGAAGCAGCTGGAAGCCACAGTGGCTGCCACAGAAAGTCCCTACAGCCCCTGTTTGGAGATCTGGGATATGGAAACAGTGAACATTGTCAGTGGAGGAGCTTACAAAGCAGAATGGGTCAAAAATCTGTGCTGCAGAATGGGAAACTTATATCCAGTGCATGCAGCTGCTTCCCTGGAGAGCCCAGATACAAACTCAGGAAGGGGGAATGCCAACAGAGCAGTGGTGCCAGGGCTTTGCCAAATTTGGCTCTGGTTTAGCCAAAGGAGACCAGAGAGGATCCAGCTGCCCTGGGCTGGGCTGGGAGCCTCACCTGTGCTTGAGAATTGGACAGCATGATTATCAGGACTCACACCATCGTTTTTGTTCCTGTATTGCATTTTGTATTTAAGAAGAGGGGTGCAGTGGGAAAAGGCTTTTCTTGTGCACAAGTTCAGGGGGAGCCTCCTGGCACTGACTTTTGCATCTGCAAACACATCCAAGTGCTCGGATTCCAGCCACATCAGACTGGGGAAGACAACAGCAAAAGGCATCACCACAAAAGGAGCCAGTTGAGTCATCTCCACCTTTCTTTCCTCTGCCTATGACTTTGTCCATTCCAGTTTTAAAGCTGAGAAGAAGAGACATATTTTTCAGGACTTGTTTCTGCTTCTAGGTTTCCATCCATTTGTTTTTGTTTTTGTTTTTTTTTTTTTGTCAACGTCAAGAGTTTCTGAGTAAATTTTTTACCAGTCCAAATGTTAAAATTTAGAGTGCTACGACAGGAAAGTGTCTTCTTATCCCCACAGAGCTGTTGAAGTTGACAATGCCCAAAATCTCATATCTGCTACTATTGTAATGAGAGGGAAAACAGGATTACATTGAATAGGTGAACCTCACCTGTTCACACAGCTTTGTGCTTGGCATCAGCTGGGAAGAGTTATGAGATTGTGGTGCCTGTTCTTGTTGCATTCAAGCTTTATTTACTTTTTTGATATGATGCAGTCATGATGTTTAGTGTAAAAATATATGGATTTTTTTAAATAAAGAACTGGAAGAGGAAGGACAGCATGTCCTTTGCTTCAGCATAGCTAAACTGAGTCATTCCCCAGTGCAGAAGGAACCTGATGTTTGGGATGGCATTGTTAAAAGACCTGCTTGCCTATTGAAATCCTATGACATTATTAGATAAATTTTTTAAATTGCACTAAAGAAAGTACCTGAACAGCACATAATTTCCTTTGGAAAATAACCCTGCAGGGTGCTGAAATCTGCTGCTGTAGGGCAGCAGGATAACTGTGCATTGTTCCTCATTTGGGAACCATGTCAGGGACCAGACTGGAAAAACTGCCTGCAGTGGATGTTTTTTAATTCTCTGTCATCTAGCTGCCAGGAAGAGGAGTTTAGTGCTGTATTTTGTATATGCATTTTGGTCCTGTTTCTGTTTCTGCATGAAGCTCTCCAAAGTCCTTCCAAATTCTTTACCATAAAGGATAATAAAACACTACAGTACTCCATTAACTGGCATTCAGAACTCTTTTCTTCAAACACTGAAGCACAAATCAGATTGGGAGCAGAACAGTAAAGGGAAAGACTGAGGAAAATCCACTTCTCTTTGGAGTAGCTGGATTTTTGCCATCTATGAAAACCTGGAATCCATCCACTGTAACAAAAAATTAGCAGGTACTTAATAATGCTCTTTTTTTCCCAAGACTCCATGGATACTCAGCAGTAGTGATTTACTGTAAGCACTCCATGAGAAGCAATGTTAAATCCTGCTGCCTTCTGCTTTGGAGGTCATGGAGAGACAGCTGAGCAAATCTCAGCAGTGGCAAATGCAAAGCATGAAATACTGTCACTGGGAAAGAAGGAGCCAAATCTTAATCACATAAACAGATTCTCATCTACTTTTTTCATGCTATTTTATAAAGTATTTATATAACTGAAAAGATTAACCTGGAAGAAAAAAAAAAAAGCTAAAAAATATTTTTACGGGTTCTTATTTATGGCTTTACTATGGTTGGGGAATTAGTCTGCATTTTACAAAGCCGAAAAGTGGGGGAGGAGAGAGAAGGAGGATCTGAATAAGGAGAGATATTTGCACGGATCTCAAAATATTAAAGAAAACCTAAAATCCCAAGGAGTTACTCCTGTCAAATGCAGACATGCAGGCAAATCCGAGGCTGGAGCAGGACTCAGTATCCAGGCAACGTCAACATTTTTTGTTAAGCTACTGCCAGTGCCACTGACAGCTTTTGCCACTTTATGGTCACATTAAAAAAAGAAAATGCCTGACATCACTGACATTCTTAGAAATTACTTTCTTGTCCATCCAGCAGATGGGAGGCTCAACAGCTCACAGCACATGCACATCTTGCAAAAATTCCGAGGGAAAAATCCGGTGATGAGCTCATGGCTAGGAACTTGTGTTTCTCTCTAAACCTGGCACTTTGTTTCCCCAAAGTTTCTTACCCTCTGCCTTGGACACAGATACACAGATACAAAGCACTTGCTGTGCATTGGGGAAGGAATCATGTTCAACTGAGCTGAAAGCTGCAGGCATAGAGGAGCCCTTTGCTGTCCTAAGGAAGCCTCCAGCTCTTCTTTCCTCGTTCTTTTTACATGGTGCAAAAACCAAGGAGGTAAATGAGGTTAAGAACTTAATTAATACATTAATAACGCTAATATAGGAGGGGAAGAGGCCCTTGATTTGCAGCCTTAAAGGGGTGAGATGGGACTGGTGGGCAGAGAGTAGTGCAGCCTGGCGGGCTCAGTGCTGTAAGGAAAGGACACTGGTTTGCCACATCCTCAGAGAAATGCAAGTGGTTTCGTGCTGATATTGTTAACACAGGGGAACTTTCCTTGGAGCTGAGCAGTCAAAACAGTTGAAGAGCCAGCTTCATTCTTCACTGTGGACCAATTCAGGCTCTTAAGCACATTGTGGGATGCACAGGGAGCTGCTGAGCAGCAGAAAGTGCTTTGGGCTCTGCTGGTGCCCCACGCGTTCCCTCCCACGCTGGATTTCTTCAGGCTGTGATGTGGCAGGTTTGTGCAAGCAGGGAGGGTAAAGGCTGGGACAGGAGCATCCTTCTCTGCTTCCCGTTTCCCCAAAACTTAGTCCATGAGCCTGAGTGGATCTTCTCCATGTTTTGGTGAAGTTTCATTAATTAATGTAGTGTAAGACTGTGAATTTTGTAGCAGGTGACTGTAAATAGGGAGAACTGAAGGCTGCAGAGGGAATTTGAAGGGCTGATTTAGGCTGGTGGTGTTGAGGGCTCTGATTCAAAGATCAGCAGGACCTTCCTAGTCAGTGCTGTGCTTGGCACAGGAGCGTGTGTCACATCTTTTAACACGTGCAGGAAAAAACACTCAGAAATTAATTTAAAGACATCTTGAGAAGCTCAGTTTTGCTGGCAGTGAGCCTGGGTTTTGCTACAAAGGCCAGTAGAAGTTTGGTCTCTTGGGCTGAGGGTTGGTGCTTTCCAACCTGCACTTACCCCTCTCTGAGCAATTCCTGAAGACACAGGAATTTTGCTGTTTACCTTTGAATGCAGAGGCTTGCAGTGCATAAAGGCAGCAAATAAACAGGGAGGAAAGCCAGAAACCTGTGGTCACCATAAAAATCTACTTCTTCTGCTGTGGGTCTTTATTTTCTTTAAGATTTTTAATTAACTTTCTGGTTAATAGGAGTAGAAAAGGGATTAGTCTAAGCATGAGACTCTTGCAGCGCAGAAAAATCTGAAAACAGATTTTCATCTGAAGCTCTCACAGAGGTGATGTGGGCTTTTCCTGTCTGTGCAGTTGCCTGATAGCAGAGTTTAGAATAAAACCAAAGTCTATTAATGCCATACTCAGTCCCATTTCAGTGTTTCTTCCTCCCCTCCTCTGCCCTGAAATTATTTTATTATGACTGGAAACAACCTGCCTGGTTTAAAGGACTGTGTGGCTTGGAGCAGTAATTTCTGTTTGTGTCTGTTAGCACAGAGGTTTTAATTTTTTATTTTTTTTTTTGCTCCAGTGACGTGCTTGCAAATAAGCTGAATGTCAGATTTGCCAGGCTTTATTGCCAGCTGCCAGGTGATGATGGAGTGGGTTTTTTCCACAAATATGTAATAATAACAAAAGTGTTTAGTCTGGAACATGGGTAGGTTTTTACAGGCTGTTTTGGGCAACCTTGACTCTGAGAGCCAGAATTGCACCAGAGGGGAGAAAGCTCTAGGCCTGTGTTAAAAATGTGCCCCTGAGACAGAGGTACCTGAGTGAGGGACTAGGGATGGAGGAGGCTTTAGGGGCAGACCAAGAAATTCAAGAGTCTTTGCTGCTGGATATATCCAGAGCTCTGTGACCATAACATTGAGCTGCTGCTTTGTCTCTTGATGTGGAATTTAAGGATTAGTGACAGGAGAGCAGTTGGGTAGAGTGCTTTCTACTTTAAGCACTGAAGCCACTGCATGAACCTGGACAAGATCTGGGGACCTGATGGCTCTCTGCAACAAATTCTGATCATCTGTGATACTATTTTAGATCATTTTCAATTTACTTGACAAGGTACAAATAGTATTGAGATTGACCCAATGTATTACTAAGGTAAGATTCCATTACTAAAAGAGATTCCATGATTCCAGAAGTCTCTCAGTTTGAGGCTCGATGTGTTTTGAGGAAGTCAACAGGGAAAGATGATGGCTGCAAATTAACTGTCAGCTGGGATGTGCCTGAGCACTGGTCCTCTGATTCATAAGGGGATCCTAAAACATAAATGACCAGGGAAACATTGTGTGAGGAGTGGCAGTGGCGTTGCTCCTTTCCCACTCTGGCTTTCAAGCAGATCCCCAGGGACACAGCTGACAGCCTTTCCAGTCTCTTCCTTTATCATTAGCTGCTGTGAAAAGTTTCAGGCTGTTTTTTCTCCTGCCAGGTATTGTGTGTGCAGACTGGCAGGGTTGGCTTTTCCAGGAATATTTCCTTGCTGCCTTGTAGCTCCCGGGTTTCCAGTCCTTCTGTCCTCTCAAGGCATAAAGACTCAAAGCTTTCTCTAGTTCATGTCTGTGTTGGTCCCAGCCAACCCACTAAGATTGTTCACACAATCCTAAAAATAACAACTCTGAACTTTACAGTGCTTGGTTTTTTCACTCGTACAATGAATGAACAGGGAACTTTTTACCACCCAAGCTGTTCCACACTATCCTTTGAATCGTAGGATTGTGGCTCCCACAGTCACAGGACCTCTTTAGCTGAATCCTGGGGATCCTTTTTTTCCAAATCATCTGTCTGCCAGGTACACAAATTGGTAGAATCATCAATAACTGGGAAATACTTGGGTGGTTTCTAGATAATTGTCAAAAGTAAAACAATCCAGTTTCCCCATACTGTCTCTTTCTTTATCCCTTTTGTACCTTTGGAGACTGTTAAGGTGCCTCTGTACCACCTCAAAAAGCTGCAGTCTGCCTTTCTCACAGTGCTTTCATCTCTCTTTAAAAGTCAGTGAAGTTTCTTTTGCTATCAAAATTGCTCAGTGTCATCTGGGTGCAAAAAGTGTAAAACAAACCCCATTAAAACAAAAACCAGCAACAACAAAACCTAGAAAAAGAAACCAGAGAGATTTTCTCTTCCAGACCTCATGTGTGTGACAATGTATATTTTCTCCTCTATATTCCCATCTTTTCTGGCATATTTGAAAAACTAATCCTAGCAATCTTCCTCTCTCAATATATCATCTATATCTATCTATATTTATATCTATAACTATCTATGTCTATATCTAAGATGGTGGTGGTTCCTGAGATGCTTAATTTGGGAAGTTAACAGAGCTGGTTTGCCAGTTGTTCAGTTATTAAGACATTAAAGCATGCAAAGCACTTGATTTTATTCATTTGCTTACAACAAATGGTGCTTCTGAGTCATTAATTTTCTTGGAAAATTAAGGTAGAAAATTAAGACACATCATGAGGGTTTTTTTGTGGATTTGTTTTCTGTGGGTTTTTGTTTTGTTTTGTTTCATGGGGTTTTTTGTTTGGTTGTTTGGTTTTTCTGTTTGTTTGGGTTTTTTGTTTTTATTTTTTTGGGTGCTATTTTGTTGGGGTTTTTTTTGTTTGGGTTTTTTTGGGTTTTTTTTTTGGTTTGGGTTTTTTAGGCAAGGGTTAGTTTGGTTTTATTTTTTTCTGGTTTTTTTTTGGTGCAGGTTTTGGGGTTTTTTAATTCCCTTGTATTATTTTTTAAAGACCTGAAGGTCTGGTGTATTTTGCTAAGAATGCCTTGAACAAACAGATGAAGGGATCTGCTGCAATTCCAAACGACTGTGCAGAGGGGTAGATTTCAGTTTAGTCCCCATCTACACAGAGGATTCCTCCCTTTCTATTGTATTCCCCTGGCTGGAGCAATCCCACTTGTATTAAGAATTGGGTGATCCTGCAGGAATTTTCCCTCCTGGCACCACTCCTGTGTTTAGTTCATCAGGATGGAGTCCTGTGCAGTGTCCTTGGGCATTGATGCAACCACACTGGCAGTGGCTGTATAATTTGTTGAAGTCCTTCCCATGGATACCCTGGCTAGTCCTTGGGATTTTGTGAGCTTTGAGCTTGAGTTCAGTGAGCAATTCAGCTCCCTGCTACAAGACCCTGCTTTCACTGCCAAAATAACATTTATATAAACACCTGTAGGTGACCTCCATGTAGGTTCTGGGTTCTTCTGCACCATCACAGCATCAAAGAGCGGGAGAGGCACACAAATCCTCCTTTGCCCTTGAGATTCATGGGGAATGTTTTATTACTCTGGAAGTTGCTGCTCCCTTGCAGCTGAACTATGAGGTCCATTTTTAATCAGCAGAGAGTGGGAGAGTCACTGGAGAAACTGCTGGAGTTGGGAATGGGAAAGGCTTCTCCAGCATTATCTAGGCATTTAGCTTTTCAAGGTGTGGTTCAATTTTCTCTCAGGCAGCATTTCTGTGTTGTCTCACAGGTCTAATAGAATGCTGCTGGCCACTGTCTCTGATTGTATGTGTATATGTACTATAAATATAGCATATATGTCTTTATTTCACTCACTGGGGCA
>QUSF01000003.1:4659422-4677772 GCA_003676055.1 Chloebia gouldiae | reverse complement strand
TGGAATGGAATGGAATGGAATGGAATGGAATGGAATGGAATGGAATGGAATGGAATGGAATGGAATGGAATGGAGGGCTGCTGAAGCTCTAGAGTGCATTGGGAGGTGCTGTGGGGTGTCCTTAGAATACTCAGCCTAAAGGGAAATGACTTCCCCTCTCAGTCAAAAACTAAAGGGGCTTCTTCTGTCTCTTGTCATAGTGCTTTCCAGAACCCAGGAGTTGGGTGTGAGTGTGGATTATGTGTCAAGCAGAGAAATTATGTTCTTCCTTCCCAATAATGGAGATGTGGTGACTGCATCCATGATCACCACATGCAGATAATGTGCCATGGGATGTGACCAGCTCACACAGCTGTCCACAGGCAGGGACTTACCCCAAACCAAAGAGTTGGTACTTCACAGCCTCTCCAACTGCAAATGAAAACCCAGGGGATAATTCAGCCTGACTTTCATCACCATTCATTGGCACAAGCCTGAGAACAGGGGCAGAAAACATGGGAGAAGTGCAGGGTGAAAACATGAAGCACAGAAAACATGCTGGAGTAGCAATTGCAAAAAGGAAGTAAGACTTTATCTCCTTCTCTTTCAGCCTGGAGAGCTGCAGCTCAACCAGTGCTTCACCCCAAAGTGGGTGGTGCTGCTTGTGGGAGGATCAGAGATATTTATTTTTCTCATTCTGGTGGGATGTTTTTGTTATGAGGCAGTGGGGGAGAAATCATAGTGAAAAAATTTCTGGGGAAATAAATGACAGTGAAGGAATTGCTGCATGTTCCAGCACTGCCATAAATTAACTGAAAGAGCAAAATCCTGTTGCTTCAGTAAAGCAGATTAAAGCCACCATCATCAGACACTGGGCATGAGAAACTGAGACAGCTTTGGTTTGTTAATGATTTTCTCTACTGGTTTTCATGCTCTGTTGAGCTGACAGTGATTTTAGAAGTTGTGCAGCCACAGCTGATCAGTACTGATTAATCTTGTACTACAGAGAGTACCAAGACCTGGAAGCTGTGAAATTTCTGTAGTTGGTTGTTGGGAAGGAGAAAAGCAGTGACAAGCCTGATTGAATGTCTGAGTCTTTTTAATTTGTCATTTTCTGCTTCCTTATAGTCACTGTCCTGGTGCTTTCTGGCACATCCTGGCATTGTGCACAGCTTTGAGGCATTCTGAATGGGGGGACAAGGACTCTGGCCATGAAACAGTAGAAAAAGCAAAGTGTTTTCAAGCAGGCACCTGTGAATTCAGATAGTAATAAACCCCATAAGATCTCCATTGATTTGGTGGAAACTGGAATGGAGGTGGATTGAGCAGAGTGCAGCATCCTGCCTCTGCAGCCCTTTGCAGGCTTAAAGAAGATGTAGACTCTGCCCTCATGATGAGTTGTCCAAGAATGCAAATTCTCTGAGTAATTTATTTTCAAAGAAGTTATTTTTGCCTGAAGGGCAGGTTAGACATGTAAAAATACAATGTGTTCTCGAGGCACAAATTTCCAGATCAGTGCTGCAAATGAATCTGCCCACTACTCTTCTTCCCAGTCCTGCTCCAGGCAGCTCTCATCACAAAATTTGGTCCAGAATATCTGTATTACTATAAATGACTGAATTACTCAGCACTGACATGCTGTTGTCAACAACGTGGTGAGAGCTGCAGGGCCAAGCCTCCCTTTTAATGGGCTGCTTTACAAACTGTGAAGGTTTTTGGGCAGGGAGATCTCCCACCTGGGAGGAGTCCAAGTTGTTCTGGTCCTTGTTGCTACTTGTGGGTGCAGGTGTTTGTCCCCCAGACACAGCAACAGCAGGAAGACTTCATTTTTAATTGTCTGAAGGACACTTTCCTGTCATTATGCAATTATTCAAATAGTGTTATTTGAAAAGTGGGATAAATGTTATTCCTGAGAAAAAGAAATTAAAGGCACGTCTTGGGATTGAATCTGAGCAAAGATGTGAAATGCAAGTATGGGGGAGAGTTCATTGAAGTGGAAAAGGAGAAACTGAGATAGAAGAAAGCTGGATATTGACTGTGAATGAAAGAGGGTGCAGATCCTGCCTTTTTCTGAAAGCAAGTAATATTTATGTATTTATCATATTTCCTTTTTCCATCCCTTGCTTCTGTTCTCTTCAGGTAACAAGTAAGTTCTGATAGGTATGTAAGGCTGGAACACTATCTCTGTTACTTCTGATATAAATAAGTATCTGATTCATTTTTGAGGCTGAAATAAAATAATGTAGATAAGACTCATATGTGGCACCTCAGTCTAATGAACACAGCCTGGAGTGCCTTCATGATGGATGCTGGAGGGTCACAACCTACATACTAAAAGTCACTGGAATTGCTGATTTCCATGCATCCTCTCTCATCCTTATTACACCAGTTGGGAGTAGCATAGAGATAATTTTTTCTCTGTTTTCCCTGTAGTTGCCAAGAGTTCTCACTTCAAAAGAATATCTACATGAGAAGCTGTTATCCTAGACTGACTTTCTACTTATTTGAATGTGCTAAGCTAGACCACAATTTATTTATACTCCCATGCAACTGTATTACAAATCCTGTTGTCAGATTTTAAAAGCAAATTTCAAGCCCAGGTCTGTTTTTACAGCCTAAAATTGCACTTGACAGTAGCATTTAGGTAGGTGGGTACTTTTGTTTAATTAGAAATCAATGTTTTGGACTATTGACTCCTTGCTCAAAGTTTCAGTGAATTGCCCAAGAGTGCAATTTCAAAGATGTTGTTAAGGCAGTTTGTTTGTCAGGTTTAGTGGATCAGCAAATCCCTGGAATTACCAAGATTCAGCTGTTTTCTACTTTCACCTCTATTCTTGTCCAACCTAAAAGCAGTTCAAGGACTTAAAAGTGCTGGTAATGCTGAGATCGAACGCCTTGAAATTGTTTCAGCCATTTGATTGTCACTCCAGAGTCCCACTGACACGTGAAGGCTTTGCTCTCAGGAGATGAAGGGCTGCTCTGTGAGATATCGTGGTGCAGCTGGCAGGTTTGGCTCAGGGGCTGAATTCTCCCTGCTGGAAAGGTCACACAGCCTCGTTTGGTTTGAGGGCAGACCCCAGCGTTTGCACCCGAGAGCTCCAATTCTGTCCTTCTCCTGCTCCTCCTTTGGTACAGTCAGGGCAGTTTAGCTGGAGGAGGAGTGATGGGATTGGCTGTCATTAATTAATAGCATCCTGTTGTTTCTTCAGAGTTTTTTCCAGTCCTTGGAAAACAGCTGCTTCCCAGTGCTCTGTTCCCTGTGGGGCAACAAGGACCCTTTTGACACACTTGGAGCTACAGTCACTGGATTGTTTAACAGATCCTGCCCATCTGGCCCCGTGGTTTTATCTCAGAGTAGGAATGATGACAGTGAACCCAGGATCCCTATGACAATCCTGGAGGGCCATGATCCTGGAGAGGAACAGATGATTTGTGACATTTTCACGGCTTTTATAGAGTATAATTAAGGATAATAAACAAGAACAGGGCAATAAATCAATTTAAGAAATACAGAACAGGCAGAAATGAGATGGCAAGTCAAACCAAGACATGAAGGAGATGGAAAGCTTGCAATGGAAGGGGTATTGCTGCAGGAGTGACTACAAAAGTTGGGTGGGTGTTCAGAGGTGAGGGTTGCACAAGTCTCTTTGAGAGGAGGACTGAGGTGAAAGGATGAGAAGCTGGAATAATGTTGGCCTTTCCCAAAGGACCTAATTGTATTACTGAATTTAGGGATAGTTAATATCCAGGGATCAGTATGGGGACTGGTATTGTTCATCAGGGACCTGGGTGGTGAGGTGAGGCTGCAGCAGGACGTGCTGGGTCCTGACTCCCGGTGAGTCAGCCACGCCAGGACTTGGGGTTGTGGTGGATATAATCTGGAAAATGATCCAGAAATGTGCTGTCACTATCAGCAGGTGAACCCCATACTGGGTTACATCAAAGGAATGGAGAAATCCAATTTAGGGAGTTATTATCCCCCTCCACCTTGGCCTGCTGGGCTGCACCTGGAACAAGATGTCCAATTTCTGGTTCCACCCAAAAGGAGGCTGGGAAACTGAAGAGGGTTTTTCTGAAGGGCTGTCAAAATGTTTTGTGACCTACAGCAGATGTTTTGGGATCTGTGAGGAGAGGCTGAGGAAACTGGCAGGGTTTTTTCTTTGTCTAGCAGAGAGAAGACTGAGGTGCATTTCAATAGCAGCTTACAACTCACTGAAGGGAAATTTCAAAGGTGATAGAGCCAAACTCTTCTTAGTAATGCAGGTAGTAAAAAAGGAGGAAAAGGCAAGAATTTGTGCTTGAGGAGGATCAGGCTTAGCAAAAACTCCCTCAAGAGGTTGGTACTGGCACAGGTAACCTAGAGAGGCTGTGGTCTCCATCCTAAGAGATTTGCAAGAGTCTTCTAATCAAAGCCATGGTTGACCTGGTCTTGGTTGATACCAGACCTGTTTTGAGTGGGACATAGAAGAAGGGTCCTCCAGACATCCTTTCCAACCAACATTTCTGTGATGCTCAGTTGTTCAGTTGCAAGGAAAGCTGGAGTTGCAAATGTGGCTTTTTCCCACCCAATTCTCAATGCAGGCACAAAATCGTTCTTGTTTTGATGAACATTCAAGAACAGAGTGACTTTCTTGGTGGATGCATTTGTGCAGCTGATTTGGAGAAGGGAACCACTGCAAAGCTGAAGACCAACACCAGCACATTTACTGGGCCAACAGAAGCAGCAAAATCTGTGTGTTTGCTACACAGGTACCCAGGCTGCCTTCTGGCTGTTTGATATGCACTGAGCATCACCCCAGGAGTCCTGGGCAGCTTTTAATGCCCCTTGAGCTGAGCAGTGTCTGGGCATCCCCAGGTGCTGCCCCACTTTGGGGAGTGTTCCTTTCCCAGCCCCAGGAATTGCACTGGGACTCAGTTTGTATCAGCTATCTGTCACTATAGCAACTCCTCACTTAACCAGCCCCTGCACTAAAAATAGATCACCTTGCTCTCAAGGAAAGAAAACCAAAGGAAATCAAAAGGGGCAGTGATAGCAAGAGCTGTGGAATCAGGTACTGACTGAAGTCTGGAGCATTTGAAACCTCTTAGGAATAATCTGTCACATAAAACTAATATTTCAGGGGAATCTATTTATCCAGAAGCCCCCCTGTGTCACTGGGTTTGAAGCTTTAGCAAAGAATATGACATTTTATCAGAAGGGTGTGTTTGCAGCTATCACCCAGCACATGGGATGTGAAACCCTGTGGGACGTTGTTTAGCTGGTTAAGACACATAAGGGATCTTATCTTCCCTAAAAGCAGATCTGCAGCTCTGTCCCTAGAGCTGATAGCCTCCTGTGCTTTTGTGTATAAGTTATCAAAATCCCTGTTGGTTTATGAAATTGTTGCTGGTGTCTGCAGGAGTCTGTGAGGGACCCAAACTTGAAAAAAGCCAAATGCTGTTGGTGAAGTCGCTGCTATCTCACGTTGCAGTGAAGGGAGCTGAGTGTTTTGGCACCTGATAGGGACAGGGCCCTCTCTAAGGGACGTGTAAATGATACTTGATCCTATTTTTCCTCCAAACCCAGTTAGTGCTTACATCTTATCCTCACAAAGATAGGGCAATGGAGGTAAAATAGCAACAAGATTAAAAGTTTGTTAAAGAACTACAGAATTAACTGAAAATGCCTTTGATGGGAAAAGAACAGAATTTGCATAAAGAGAGCTCATATATCACCAGCAGCACATATGATGCTCAGGAAAGGGTTAATTTAGCTTGTAGAGATGACTGGAATTAGCAGCAGGTATTCAGCATTATCAGTCAGCAAGAGTTTGCTCTTGATAAAGGACCAGATTATTTTAATGACCTTTTAGGGCTGACAGTTTGCAGACACAGCTGATATTAAAATGTGTAGGTGCTTAACTGCCCCTGCCCTGTATATGCTGATTCTTCTTTTACTTAGTATTATAAATTGTGTCCTTTACATTTAGTTAATCTTCCAAGAACTCAGATAAGCAGCTTTCAATGCTGTCATGCACCTCTGCAACAGGGGAGGGTGAGAGGTGGCACCAAGCACCAATTCCCTCCATCCTTTTCAAGGATATTATTACAAAATATAGAATTAGTTCTTAGTACATTTTTTGACCTCATTTGAGATCCACTGCTTTTACTCTATCTGGGCACCAGACCCATATTCCTCACCTCTCTCTTCACCAGCTGGTCTTTTCAATCAGCTTTGAAGTTATGAAGGAACTGCACTGCAAAGTTATTAGATAAACTAAGTGTATTCCCAAACAGCAGCCATGGAGGTGTAAGAATAGAAATTTAAGTATTGTAAACAGAAGAAAATCATTCAATGGAAAGGTCCTGTGATACTAAACCCATTCCAGGCATGACTCCAGTCCTCTGTTACTGCATTTTGACTTTATCAACGTTTGGATGAATGTCTCTAACACAGAGACCCTGATGAGGAGGAGATGAGGGCAAATAAACTGTACATATCATTCAAAGACTCGTAAAGGGGTAGTTGCTGGTTGCCATCACTCAAGGTGCCAGTGCTGTGTTTGCCAAAAGGCAGAAGTTCCCCCAAATTGCAGGAGTTAGTGCCAATAAATGCCCTGCCTAATGCTTTTATCCCCAGCTCCAGCCTGCAGCAGATTTGACACAGTTACAAAATTTGCTGTAGGAAAGAGCAGGATACCCAGAACCAGTATTCTCCTTACATGATCTTTTCAAGACAGTAAACTGGTTTTTACCTCACTTAGCTGGAAAGATTACTAGAAGTGCTTCTTCTGCCTCTAAAGAAGCTGCTGTTTCCACTGAGATGCAGTAAAATTCCCCTTCATACGCCAGAGCAGGTGACAGCTGTCAGATTGGGATTTATTTTCTTCCTATTTTCTCCCCTTAGCCTATAATAGGATACCAGAGTTTTCCTCTCTGTCAGCCAGGTTTATGTTTAAAATTTCATGGAGATCCTTCCAGGCAGCAGTAATAGGAAAACTAGAGAGTATGTGAAGTCTGTTTGAGCTTTAAGGGTTGTAAACAAGGGTCTTACTGCAAATTATTACAATTTTTTCTCAAAATAAACACCAGTCTGATTTAGAGCATAAAGCAAAGCAGCAACATACCCATACAAGAAATCCCAGCAGCATACACTAATCTTGAGATGTAGGAGACTAACACAGAAAAACTGTAAAATGCTCAAGACCGACAAAGCTAATCCTAACTAAGGAGACCTGTAGAGAAATTATGATATTATGGGTTTGAAGCACCAGCAGAAATGAAAGCCTGGAAAATACTGAATGACCAGCACTCTTTAATAGTTAATTACAAAACTCTGTGGGAGATCAAGAGATGCTGTTTCTCTGTTGGGTGGAGCTGGTGAGTGGTCAGACCCGGAATGATACACCTGGTGCTGGCTTTCAGCCAAAAATTAGATCTGTGAGGCTCCTGCATGAAGGGGAAAGTCAGACTAAACTAGAAAAGAATTAAGCTGCAGAAATCCTACTAGTGGAAGTTTTTCCCCTCCATGTGGGGATAGGGAATAGCCTCAGTCTCACTGCAGCTGCCAGGGTGGGTTTGTGTCCCTGCCTCATCCTTGGGTGGCCACACAGATTTGAGCGTGCCTCTGCTGCAGCCCTGCTGTGCAAAATGACTCCACAGAAGCCAACTTTAAATTAGCTGATTGCCAATTTAAAGGAGAGCAGCAGCTTCCCACCTGCCCCAAAAGGGAGTTAGTAATTCACCTTCCTTCCCAGGCAAGCCCCACAGCTGTGCTGACACGGCGTTGTCCCGGTGCTGAGTTTAAAGGTGGCTTGGATCCCTCCTCTCTGCATTGCAGGCAGAACAATTCCAGCTTGCTTTTTCCTCCTCCTAATAGGAGTCAGGAATGCACCAGGTCTGATCCTCTCACTGCTACTGCAACACCTTGTAACCATAAACAGGCCACATAAGCTTGGACTTGACTCTTCACACTTCTGAAAACAGCAGCCTGAGCCCCTCATCCTGGATTCCAAAATAAACACCAAAAGGAGGATTTGGCCTCAAAATGCATTAAATACTCTGCAACAGTTGGTGCTTCTTAAAATCAGATTTAATGCCTGATGTCGTTTTACCCCTTCTTTTAAGACCTTTTCACAGACCCTTGACTAATTGGACCAGCACATATAAACACATTTAGACAGCTGGAAGGTTTTGGTTAATAACATGAGCAACTCCTTGTCACTGTGTTATTTGTTCAGTTGTAGATCATGGAGTATCTCTAAAAGATGGGCACCATTACTATCATTTCACAAATGGTAAAGTTTAGGCTGTAGAAAACAGAGTTTTATCATAACCATCATGTGGATGGCACTAGGATAAAGGCACGTCCTGCTTGGGTGTAAGGTTACATTGCTATTTTTATTGCTTTGAAACTCACTTTCAGTTAAAGCACAAGAACAACTGTACCAGCTCAGGCCAATTATCCATCCAGGTCAGTCTCTTTTTGTGTCAATTGCCACTCACACAGGTGCTGTAAGAGTAGGGCAGGAACATAAGGGACACTTTTCTCCTTGTACTCTCCCAGCCTCCAGCACTTTATGGCTCACATCCTGAGCTAAAGCTGATGTTTGGCTTTAAATAGTTTCTTTCCAGGATCCAATTTCATTTCAACCCCAAACTTCTAGCAACTACAACAGCACCTGTTCTGCTGTTTAAGGCTGTGATTTATCAGAAGTATTTATTTGTTTTTGCTTTGAGCCACCTGCTAATTTTATCTGATGCTCCTTCCCTGTTTACCATCTCCATCCCATGCCCGATTTTACAGGCTTCTGTCATATTCTTTGCTTGCAGTCTTATTTTCCTAAACTGAAGAGTCGCTCTGGACCTTCAATCAACCTTATCAGCCTTTCCTGTGTCTTCTCTGGCTTTTTTGAGTCCTCTTGGAGCTTGCTCAGTAGAAACCCAAGGTCAAATATTGCAATGTATGACTGCAGCTCATTGTGCCCCTCTGTACCATGAAGCTGCCTTTGAGCACAGCCCATAAGTGACAGGAGAAGGCCACCACTGATGCCACCCTTGGGCCTGACCCACACTACTTGACACAAAAGAAGGTTATTTTTGTTCTGCAGCCCATCCATTTATGTCTGTGGATTGTCCACTCTGCTATGCAAGCCTTGGCCACCCAAGGCACAGCTTACCTGAAAAGAAGTGAGATTGGCCTTTGTGGTGTATTTTATTATATAATTTATTCTTTTTCTCCTACACTGATGAACAAGGAATGGGTACCTTTGCAAGGTGGGGTATGTAAGGGAAAAAGCATTTCTTGGCTCCCTGATAGGATTAGGAAAGTAGCTTTGTAAGACCTGTAATAAGGGTAGTCAAAAATAGTTCCCTGTCTAGCAGATGGGAAAATGATAAACCCAAAAAGTGTTATTATGTGATTTATCTGTCTGGAAGATTTAACTCAATAGCAGGAAAGCTTTTTGCAAAGAAAAGGCAGATCAGACTGCCTTGAAGACAAATTCAACTCTGCACACAACTGTGCCTATAGTAAACTAATTTTCTGAAAAGTAGAGTTGTATATTTATTATTTCCTTGGCTTGTGTCTGACTATCTAATCAGTCTTTGTACATGTCAGCAGCACATCCATAATAAGAAAGTGCTGTGTGGATTGTGTGAACTGGAATTAGAAATGTGATAATCAGGCAATGTAAAAGCTGCCTGGTATTTGCATTCCTCTAGCCGAGGAGAAAACCTTATATGTGCAAATGAGTTGTTGGGGTTCTTTTCCTTCTTGATATGTTATAACCAAATTTCTCCTGAAGCAGCACTTCCCTGACAGCAGGCCAGCTCACACTGGGGTGCATCCATGCCTGGTTAGGCCTGTTCCAGCCTGCTGGGGACAGCTGTGCTCTTACTCACATGTGAGGTGATGTGGCAGGTAGAGGCACAGAGATGTATGTATGCCATGGAAAAAATTGCTGATGTATAGGAGGGCCCTTGGTTTCATCATAAGGACACCACAATTAGGATCAGAAAAAATCTTATTTTCCCATCTGTACAATTCTGATAATATTAATCCATCCCATCAAGATGTTCTGAAAGTAGCTAAGAATCAGAAAAGAAGTCTCACTCTGTGATCCTCATGGTTCCTCAGTATCCTAAATTGTTATCAATCCTGATGTGAGCAATCTGCCAGTTACCTGGTTATTCTTCAGCCTCAGGCTTTTCTGTCCCTATCCTCCTTGGCTCCTTTCTTCCCATATTTGGATTCAAATCACTATTGCAAGGTTATAAAGGTATAAGAAGAGACTGTAAGCACAAGCCTGATGTTGCAGAGGGAAGGTATGAAGTGCTGAGCAGGTAAAGCAAGGTTAGAAGTGATGAATAAGACATGTTCAGCAAAGTGATTCTAAGTTCAGTAGCAGCTCTGTATGGCTACCACACCTTTCCTGGGTGCAGCAGGAGAAAATTGTGGGTGAGCCACTGGTGTGTTGCTGCTCAGTCCTTGTGTTCAGCCCTGCCCATACCCAGTGTCCCTGCTGTCATGGCAAGAAAATGAGACTGAAGAAGGTGAGACTTGAAATGAAGAGCTTTTTAATTTTAAAGACCTGCCCTGACTTACACTCCAGGGCATACATTGCTTATCAAATTATTCTTTAATGTATATACTTTTGAACCATTCCTGGAAAGTATTTATCCATATTTATAAAATGCATAATTTGACATTGCTCCATACATAAAGAACATGCTCCTCCCAAAAGCTGCTAATCAGCTAATTGAGTTTTTGCATGTTTTAAAGGTTTGGATAACTAAAAGATAGATGAGTCAGCTCACCCTGCTGACAGGGTGACATCAGGACAGACTTGTGTCCCTTGTTGGATTACATGACCCAACACAATCACCCCCCTGCCGTGAAGAGCTGGAATTTAAGTTCTCAAGGGTACAACCTGAGAGAGGGAGACAGAACAAACTCCCTTTCTGCAGTTATAGGGGCACAATGGGACAGGTCTCTGTCCACTTTTTGGTTTCTGAAATTGAGGCTCCTTATCCCAGCCTGAACCTACTCCCTGCTCACATTGATGCTGTGTTTCGTGGCAGGTGCCAGAGCTCATCCCAGCTCCACTGGCATCTGGAAAAACAGGAAATATGAAGGGAACTTTAAGCCTGCAATGTAGGAGACTCTCTGAAGAGCTCATAGGTAAGACACTGTGCACCAGTGATTGGAAACAGGAACTCACAGGAGTTCTTGGATTTATTCCATTGTCTAGTGGTAAAAGGGACATTTCAGGACAGAGGAAGCTGATTACATTATTCCCAATAATATTCTTCTTCAAAGAGACTGACATGTCTTTCTGGTTAAACAGAAATATGAGCTGACAAATGAAATTTGCTACTTGAAAAGTAGCAAATCTCAGCTCTGTGTTGCTTACTGAGGCATTGTGAAGGATGTGGGAACAAAATAGCTGAGTTGTATTCAAATGCAATATTTTTCAGGAAAGTGATACAAGGATGCAGATCAATTCCCCTCCTGTTCTCAGTCTCCCACAGCTCTTTTCAGCCTTGAGAAATGACTTGATGAAAGAAATCTGACCCACTCAATTTTAAATTCCCTTGGGTGAGGTCGTTCAGGAAAAGGTGTTGTCATAAGAAGAGGGATTTATGTAGCAGATGAAAATCAGAATTGTGTTCACTGCACTGGCAGTTTGAGTTTCACCCCAGCTGACTCCTACTCACATGCAGGAGGTTCTGCCTTTGATTAAGGGATGCTCTAAAGTTGAGCTGCTTTGGGAGGGGGCAGCTGAATTACGGAGGGGCTGCTGTCCCTGCTGACACTGCTTGTGACAGCAGGTATTTTATTTCTTTTTCTCTCACTCACAGGGAAGAAATCAAATATAGTAAATGCTGGCTCACAGTTGCAGACAGCTCCTACAGGAGAGGGAAAGGAGCACAAACAGTTTAAGAGGGAATGTTGTGAGGGACTGTAGCAGGATGGTGTCAATAATTGCAGAATTTGACAAACATTCTCCTCAATTGTTAATTTTCCTTAATTGTTAATACATGCAATTGTTAATACATGCAGTGTTTTTAGTGTTACTTTACCAAAATACATTTTGCCTAAATATTTCTTTTCAGGAGTCTTATTGTAGCAGTTCCTAAGAGTCTTTATAATCTATTTGGTCTCTGCAGTAATGTGTCATGGTCTGGGGTAGTAATAGCAGTTTCCTGTTTTTTACAGAATGTGATAAGCCTCAGCCACAGAAAGATGAAGGAATTCTGTCAGGAGGGATTCAGTATCAAAACCAGAACGGAAATTTTAAATTTTTCCATTTCAAATTGCACTTCTCACACAAAGGGAACCTTTTCTGCAGGCTGGCTCACCTAATTTGTGTGTAACAGGTGCTTCTATTTAAATTAGCATTCCTGAACTCTCATTTTTCTTGGGCTTTTTTGTATCACAGCACTTATTCACTCCTGCTTGTTACCTGAGAAGACTGGAGAGCAGACCAGACAAACCACATCACCTCCTTGGGTTACAAAGCAGGTAACTCAGGGCCTGGTTTGCTCAGGATGCCTTCAGTTGTATCAGTGCCTGTTTCCCATCCTCATATCCAAAGACAGTGTTTTGTGCTTAGTTATCCAAGTATCTTATCCTCAGATCTCTCATCATTGTGTGTTTCCCATGGGCAGGTGCATTTGCAGAGATCTTTGTTAATTTTTCCAACAGAAATAGTTTTATAGAGGGTGGAAGGACAAACACTGACTTCTTTCTGAACAGTGATTTAGCTATTAGCAAGTAAGAGCCAGCAGAGTAACTCAAGCACAATGAGATTTTTGTGGGTACTGTGTCCCTTTCAATGTGAGATTATATTTCAATGTTTGGGAAAACCAAAGAGACACATGGAATAATCCTTGATTTTGCAATTATGACAGATAATGCTGAGCACACAGAGAGGAAAGCAGCATAATTTAATGCAATTTTTTGGCTCTCTTGGAGGAAATCGGAAAGCCTGTGTGAGTGTGTCTGTCTCTGACATGCTGTGATGATATACAGCCACCTTGCAGGTGTACTGAGTAGGCTTTAATTTAGTTAAATCAGGTAATCCTTTGGCAGGAAACTCTCTGCATAAATTCCCTGAGGTGTTGGCAGATCTGGTGAGTGCATGGTTGTATTTTCACATCTCTTGGTTGTGGTGCAGACACGCTCTTTATTGCAGTTGTTGTTTGCTCAGACTTTTTTGTATTGTGAAGTTTAAAAAGATGCTCAGGAAAATATTCTGCTGAGTTTCAGATGACTGGGATTACCATTTCAGATTGGGGTGTTGATGCACGTACTGCTTAGACAAGAGAGAGGGAAAATGAAAGGTTTAGATTTTGTTGATCAGAGCTCGCTGAGTGATTTTGAATAAATCAGATAAAAATTTTCCTGTTCAGGTGCTTGCAGCTCAATTCCTTAAACCCTGTGGCACAATGCCAGAACAGTCTTCAGTAGCACAGGGAATCTCTGAATCCAGTGAGTGACCTTTGCCTTAGCTAAGGCACTTGGGCAGTTTTTTAAATAATTTCTATGGATCTGGGTGTCAGAGCAAGTTTACAGTTCTTGCCTTAAGATCTCTGTTTACACAGCTGGTGAAAAATGTGGAAGAGTGAGCTCCCTATTTGGAGCCTGAATTTCATGAGAGTGCTGAATGTAGAGGGAGAGCTTCATTTGGCAACAATCTCACTTCATTCACCATCATCACCAATCTTCCTTAAGTTAATTTAGCTGAAGTATCAGCATCTGATGCACATTAATATAGGGTGGAGATTTGAAGAGTCATTGATTTGAGGCAAATAGGAAATGATGGTTGATGCATGTTGAGGCTTTTGGAAAAGGAGCTGGTCCCTTTGCTGCATCCCCAGTAAGCTTTGAAACATCCTGCAGTTCTGGGAATGAGTCTGGAACTGCAGTGTCCTCTGCTGTGGGTATTTCTGTAGGTAGAGGCAGCTGTGCTGGAGCTTATGGACTTTATTTTACCAGTGCAGTCAATGAGGGAGAAGAGAGCCAAGAGTCTGAAAGTCAAAGGCATGCTGATGCTTCTGGGAAGGAGGTGTTGGTAGCACAAGTAGTAATGCCATGTGTCACCAAACAGCAAAAAAGCCAGGAACAGGTTTTCTTCCCCAGAAAACAGGTTTCTGAGAGATTTCTGACAAGGAGGTGGAAGTGTCAAACTGCCAGAACTGGAAAGAAAGGAGCAGAAACTGTGAAAGTTGTTTGGCTTTTTGCTTTCTAACTCCCTGTGTTTCATCCTAATGATTTAATGGGCTGTTGAAGGTACGTGGGTGAGTTCTTGGAATCTAATCCACCTATAAAAATCTCAGCTGGTCCTGTCAGTGCTCATTAGCTGACATAGAGCTTCCTTCATTTCAGCCTTTCATCTCATGATAGAAGAGGTTTGCAGGTGGGGCCTCTGGGTAGGTTTCCTGTCCGTCCTTCTTGGGCACATGCTGAGTGTGACTCTTCCAAAAGCAGACTCAGTGTGAATCAAGCTCATGTGATGCTTGAACCTGAAATACATGAGCTAAGGATCACAAACTTCTACTCTCCTGCGATTTTATTTTATATATAAAATATATGTGGCTAGGCTTTCCTGTTGTCATGTGGTTTCAACCCTAATATTGTGCCACATGAGGCACAGAATTTCAGCTGTTTACAGGGAAGGGGAAGGCACAAGATTCTGAAGCAGTGTGGCTGTGCACAAGTAACTGGTGACAGATCATCTAATGACACAGCCCATTGTGCTTTTCAGTGAATTATGCTGTGTTCATATGGTTTTTCATCCTGTAAGTAAATGTAGGTATTCATGGCATTAAAAATCACAGCACAATTTCTGGGCTTAGCTTTTCAACACTGTAAAAGCTTCCTTATGTGAATAACTCATGGAGGCACTATTCATAGCAATAACTGCTTCTCCCAGCCCTAAGGATTTCTATTTTATTTTGCATAAACCTTGCCATACAGGCAGGACAGGGAGCATCTGTCCCACTAACATTATGGAATTCAACTTTTTATAGGAGATAATATTGAAACATAGGCATGGGGTGGATGATTCAGAGGTGCAAGCAGCAGAGGGGCTTCAGGGCAGAAATGTATTTCTACTCCAGGATCATATTTACCTGAGATTGCTGTTACAATTTTTTTCTTCTTAGCAGATGTAACTGGGACTGAATTTTACTTCCTGTTTAAAAAGCATCAAACTGTACTGTTCCTTCTGCAGAACCAGCAGAGTTTCTTTAGACTGTTTTTTAATCCTTGTTAAAAACACAAGGTTTGGCAGTCAGGCAGGCTGGGTTTCAGGATTTTCTATGACTAAATTCCTGGTACTGTTTTGAGTATTGGAGCCTGGCAGTTATCTGTAGCTGTCTGACAAACACTTGCTTGTCTTCAACTGTTCTCACAGGCAGCTTTGCTTGATTTCCATGAGGGAGTTTTTTGGCAGCCACTTAGATCTAAGAATACATTATCAGTCTCCATCCAGATCCCCATAATGTGTAAACCAGGCTGTACCCAGGCTATCTGGTGGGAGCAAAGGGGAGAATCTCCTCTGTGGGCTGTGGAGCAGCAGAGATTATCCAGGGCTGTGGCAGGTGGTTTGGTGGTGTGAGAGCATCCTTAGCCCTTCATCAGCTTGCATCCAGAGTAGCCATAAAGTTGGTGGAAGGAAAAAGGACTTGCCAAGGCAAAGCTGCTCTTTATGCTGAGAATATGAACACAAAGACCTTGCTGGGGAAGGGGAAGGTTTGAACTCATCCCTCTCTCCTCAGCCATTCTTTGGCTGGTTTGGCCCATCTCTGCCCCATCCTTGCTGCAGCAGAGGCCAGAGATGTCTCTGGCAGAGCCTCTCTGTGTCCGCCCTTCCCAAACTGCGTTGGTCTGGTTTTATGGAGACCTTCCACCTCTGTGTCCAGCAGGTTTGGCCGTGGATAGAAAGAATGTGCTAAATTCTCAGCACAGAGCCAAGAATGTAAAAGCAGGAGGTTTAACCTCGGGTGTGTCACCCAGGCATGCCCCAAGCCCAGGTGTCTCTCTGTACTGGGTGCTATAACATTCATCCCACAGCAGCGAGGCTGCCAAGCCACGTGGCTTGGCAATCAGACATGCAGGCAGAATATTCTTTGACATGTTTAGAGAGGCACACCTACCAGGCAGCATGTTTGCCCACATTTGAAAGAATCTTGATTGAAACAAGAGGGATTACAACATTCAGTGCTCAGTCTCAGGCTGCAAGAGTGATTTCAATTAATTAAATGGCATCGGGACAAGTTTGGGAGTTGTGTAAGAGCATAAAATCAAATATAAGGGAGTCATGAAAAGGCATCTCAGCATGGCTGTGAAATGAGGGAGACACCTTTACTGCTCTGTTCTGTTGTGCATTTGGTGCTCAGGATTTAGAGAAGTGCCATTTTTTTGTAGTAGCAATCAATTAGACAAATATTGCATTAGTTCAAAAGTATTTCCACAGTCTGTTGGGTTCCTCTTGGAGATTTCTGATGGATCTGGATTACATAGTCCTTCCATTGACACACACAATACCCTTCATGCTGGTTGGTGGGATTGTAATTGTGTCTTCTCATTCTCCACATTGTTGGTCTGTAAATGCTTCTATTTCCATTAGTGAGGGTATCAGATTTTTTTTTATGTCATAGGTCTTTCTATTTCAGTTTCTTTACCACACCTTATGGGACATCAGAAAGAATGGCTTGATTTTCTTCTATTTTCTTAGACATAGCTTTATGCTAAAGTACCCAAATTTCTTTAGTACAGTTTTACACATGGAAAATCTGAAAGATGTCCAGCCTGTATTGTTACATAGAATGCTTGTTCCAAAAACCTGAATCATGTTTGGTTTGTTTTGTTGGTTTTTTTTTTGTTTTGTTTTGTTTTGTTTTTTTTTTTGCTTATTTATGTGTGTATGTGTATAAAGTTACAGGGACAGGCAGCTGGAAGTTGGTAACCTGTAAATGTGGTAGCAAATCAAATGTCCCAGCCAAATCAAAATGCAGTCCATGGCCACGACTGAAAGTTATAACACAAATTTCTATAAAAACTAGTGCATGCATGGCAAAGACCAGCTATACTTAAGTAGATGCAAAAAAAAAGAAAAAAAAAACCAACTCAATGCAGAATAGTTTGAGTTCTTCTGAATTTTAAAATATTGGGGAATAAAGGTGGCAGAGACTGTGCAAGTCAGATATGAACAGCTTGCTGTAGAAGTTACTGTGAGGCAGGAAGTACACAAGCAGATATGTAGAGTGAATTGTTAACTCTCTTGGAGTCCAGGTAATGTTCACTGGAAGTCTCTCTATTGATTTTTATCAGGATTTAGATAGAGACTTTTGCTTGAGAGTGAAATGAGAGTTGGAATCAATCACAAACAATTTCCTCTCTTTCAAAATACAGCTTCACTAAATAACAACAATTGAACAAATCAGCTCATTGTGACTTGTTCCATCAGCTTTGTAGATGTGGAGCACGCATTTCAGTGTTGCTAAGGTGGTGTTGTATTCTATTTTACATCTTGCCACTATTTTTTGTAAAAAATTTAAGAGGTCTCTTAGATATTCATAGCATGATAGAGCAAGTCATAAATCATTGCTCTGTGGTAGGTGGGAAATGTCCCCAGGATTCACAGAAAGGGAAGCAGAATCAGAGGAAAATAAAATTGTGGAGCTGGAGTGCTCTTTAATTTTCCTTGTTTTTATATCCTATACCATTATTTCATTTGAACATTTACGATTTTTTGTGATCATAACTCATGAATAATTGCTGGGTTTATTATCGTATTATGTACAATGGACGTCTGATTGTTGCTTCATAAATAGATACAAATCAGGAGTTAGTTGAGGTATTATTTTTTCATATGTGCATATAAATGAGAAAAGAATTCAAAATTTATGAAGCAGAATTACCAGTCTAAATTTATTTCAGCTTATTGATTCAGTAGTCTCTAATGTCCCTGACTTCTGGAATTACATTACTTTTTAAAAGCCATAATTTTCTTTCTTTAAAAAAATGAAACAAAAATAAAAGTGGTTTTTTTTTTTGGTCCCCTTGGAATTTATAGCCCTTTAGAGTGGAAAAAAATATTGGAAAGGCTTCATGTTTCAAAAGAAGAAAACATAAGAATCCTGACATTTATAGGTTTAAATACCATGACACTTTCAGGGTTGAGCTGGTGACTTTTTGAGGCATTTGAAACCAGTCTTAGTGCTGAGTACAGTGTGTGTACACAAATGTTGTGTTCATCACAGTAGGGCCATATGCATTAAAATAGCTGTATGGGACTATTGTTTGTTTAATCCTGGGACATGTCCATGGAAAACCAGGCAGCTAAACCAGAAGCTGGCTTCATAATCAGGGCTTCATTACA
>QUSF01000003.1:4633579-4659412 GCA_003676055.1 Chloebia gouldiae | reverse complement strand
AGCTCTGCTGTGGCTATTTCAAGTCTACTTCTAACAACAAATGCTGGGTTATATTTACATTCAAGAGGGGAATGGTTTGTTGGTGTTGCTGTACCTAACTCAGAGTGTGAGATCCAGCATTTGTGCCAGGGGATCTGAAACACCCTGAGCAAAACAAGGTGTTTGGGACCTGGTTCAGCTTGGCCACTCTGGTGTTATGGCTAGAAGCCACAGCTCTCAGAAGTGACAGTCTTCCCTTATGCATGCAGTAGATAAACAGCCTAAGAATCCAAACCTAGATTAGTTACATTGACTTATTAAAGTATAAATGACCCCCTGTGAATCCCAGAGGGAATTTTTTTGAAGAACTGTTTGGCAAGGTCAGCAACTCAGTTTGGAAATCACAGAAAAACCCACCCTGAACTTTAGCAGAATGGCTGGGGAGGTTTTTAGGCCTGTTCACAAGAGTGAGGGTGGACTTGGCATCCTCACAAAAGGAAGGGTAAGGTCCATACTGGAGACAAGGCATAAAGATCCCCTGGCAGTAGGACTGGAGCACAGGGAAGGGAAAACAGCATGTTATTGAACTGGGTATGTAAGAATGAAGGTTTCGTGGCATTTCAGTGAAATTCCCTTGTGTCTGTCTGCAGCACAGACCTGTGCATTGCAGCCTTGCACTGGTGGGGACAACTGGGAAGCCCAGGTGCCCCACAAAGTAAGGTAAAATGAGAATCCGTTTCATTATCCAGGTGGGATGAAATGTATAGAAGATGGAAAGCAGATGAGACCTGAAAAATCCCTAAAGCAAGGCAGCTTGTCTTCAGGAAAAACCAAATAAACAAATTCATGATTGGCCCTGATTAGCCACACTTCAGACTAGAGTCATCCCATGTGCTACCATCATGATGAGCATGTGCTTTTCCCATGAATTTCTGTGGCACGTTCCGTTTTGTAAGTTATCTGCGAGCTGGCCTCTCACAAAGCCAAATATTTGAGCAGGAGTCATCTCCATGGAGTTGGAGGGATCAGATGAGCAGCCCAGGAGTGAGCAGGGGCAGCTGAGTCAATGGCAGAGGCTGACCCCAGCAGCCTGCCAGGAACGGGCAGCTCCACATTCCAGCTTGGCGCGGTGGGAACGCCGCCAGCCCCGGCTGCCCAGGAAAAGTCATGAATTAATGCATGTCTCTGCCGAGGAACAGGGATCTGCTGGGGCCTCTTGGGAAGGAAGGGAATGCATTGGTTTGTGCTTCTGTCCCCTGCTCAAAGAGCAACTTGGTACTCTGGGGAGCGTATAAATACTGGGTTTGTAAACCGAGATGTGTAGGTTGTTATTTTGGTCAACATCTTGTTGTGGATAATGCTCTACATATTTGATGTAAATGGTACAATGGGTCTGGCTCCAAAAGAAGCATGTAGCTCAAGGGATAAATTGCATCTCTGTTCTCAGGGGAGTAAGAGATGCTGCTCTGGTTAAGTCTAATGCAAGCTAATTTCTGAAGAGCCCAGTGTATTCCACTGCTGATGTCTTGCCTTTGTTGGGTTTTGTTTCACATGATTAATTAACCATACTGCTACTTCCAAGCACCTGAGACCCCTTTGAAGTTGCAGTTTGATCAATAGATATGTCTTGTGCTACAGGTATAAACATCCTCAGTGCTGACTGACACTTTAAGTAGTTCTGCAGCCCGAAAACTTTCCTAGGAAGAAGTTCTCCCTGCTGAATCATGACTTCATGTTCTAGCAAAGTCTCTACCTCCAAATGTTGGCTTTGGTCTTTAAAAGTGCCTGTTGTTCTAAGCAAATGTATTATCATTTTTAAGATACAAAATGTGCATTGCCACACGTTTAAGGCAGTTGTATTGGCAAATACAGCTCTCCAGAGAGAAGAGAACTGCAGCCTGTAAGGGATCTACACAGTGATTAATAATCTGCTTTGGGAGAGCTATCTGGTTATTTTTTCTCTGCAAAATGCTCAGTATTTGTGATGGTGTAGCTGATCCGTGACAGTGTTGCAGAGCTGAGTGGACATGTTTGTATTTGATGCCAGTTCTCTGGGATTTGCAGAAATCTGGCTCTGTGCTTTGAGCCATCTGACTTTCCCCTCCTTTGGCAGGGCCAGCTCACTGGTGGGTGCTGCCACAGGAAGAGTGATGGTGTGAGCACATTGTGCCTCTGCTTCCTCTTCCTCAGCAAACCTGGGAGCAGGAGCACCAGGAGGGAAGGAAGAGATTTGTTAACAGGGTCTAGTAATCCCCATAGGAACACAGAAGGACATATCAACATCTGTATTTTCAGGAATTGTCCCTGTAACCTCCACGAGGGAATTAAATCCTGCAAGGACAGCACCTGGCTCCCAGTAAGGTGCCATCCCACTAGTGATGTCATCAAAACCACAGATCTGCCCATGCAGTTGCTTTATTATTTCCAGCCTTATTCCTGAATCTAATATTGTTCACCAGGTGCTTTTAATTCTTGGCTGAAGGTTTTAAACCTGCCTGAAAGGCTGCTGGGAGAGCCCAGAACTGAGTAAAGGAAGGATGAAGTTGCTCTGGATGACTGAATATCGAGGCATTTCCTGCACCCTTCCCTTCATTGATATTGGTGGCAGACAGTTTCCCTGTGTTCAGAACACATTTCTCCTTTCTTTAATTTAATTGAGACAAATCCCTTGTGTCATCCAAACCAGAGGGCTCCAAGTGTGAAAGAGGAAACCAGCACAGGGAAGAGGAGGAGGACAGGAAGGCAGTCAGGGGAAAGGACTGAGGCAGTTTTCCTTGATCACATTGTGGCACGTGGCTGGGAATCACAGGGTGCCCGGCTGCGTGTCCTCCCATCTGCAGCAGCCATCCACATGTCTGTCACACTCTGACACTGGATCTGCAGCAACTGTTGCTTCAGCAGCTGCTGGCATGTACTTATCATCAGGGGTGTTGAAAACAGAGCCAGAGCAAAATGTCATTAAAACTCCAGCTCTGGACACCAACAAGAGAAAAATGGAAAAGCAGCAATATGGGATGCATCTATCTTTAAGTGCAGGGTTTGGGATATTTTCTTTTGGATTTTGATTGATTTCAGGTAGCAACCAAAGGAATTAAATAAAATAAGTTCCCAATGTGTTCTGTTGTTCTTGCATGGATTTATTTCTACCTATTTCTTGCACTCTGCCATAGTATGAAGGTGTGCAGTGGCTGGGAGCCTTGTTACCACTGGTGGGACACAGGGCTTGGGGAACAAGGTCACTGATTGGTGCTGATGTGTCTCAGCAATGACAGAGTTACATAATTATGTCATTTGGGGATCCTTTTTCCCTTTTGCATATTACTGAGGGACTCCCACAGATTGGGATTTGTTTACCTTGGCCATTTTAGTGCAGGGCAGGCTCTGGTTGATCCCCGTTTGTTTCTGCAGCTCTCACCTCCTCCCGTGGCCAGCTGTGCCCCCTGCCCAGCTCTGATTATTTTCCTTCACACTAAATGGTTTTGATTCACCATCAGAGCCTTTATTTTCACTGTGCCTTTGTTTACTGAGCTGAACAATGCACTCAGAGCCCAGAGTAACACAAATAATTGCAGTTTTGGGGAAACTCTTCCCCCAACCCCTGAGATCTCAAACTTACTGCTCTGCCTGCTTGGTACCAGTGGTACCAGCACACTCAGCTCCCATCTTGTCTTGGTTTAAACCCACAGCCACTCTTGCTGCTACAGCACTTGAATGGAAGTCAGTGCCTTCTCCAAAAACTGTTTGCTGGTTGCAAAGTTTCAGGTTTGTGCTGGGAAGTTACTTTTCACACAAACTCCAGGGCTTTGTGGAGTGGCAGAACTCGACACAATCTGTTTGGAATAGGGTTGAGTGCTCTTTTGGCATCACTGAGGCAGACAGGGCTGAGTCAAATGCTATCACAAATCCCACACTTGGCTCCACATAGTGTGAATACCTTGGACAGAAGCTCTCTGCAAGGCCAGTGGCCAGCCCCGTGATAGTCCAGAGATCTCAGCTGGCCTGGGCTGGTGTTCAGCTTGTACCAGCCACTGACACAGCTGAGTTGTTCCAAACTGGATTCTGTTCAAGTTCTACAGAACTTCAGGGATGCTTCAAACTCAATCCTGTATCAAAAAAAAAGGTATCACTACCAGCTGCCTTCTCCAAACAGTGACTGAATTGCTGTGAACAGTGGTGAAACCTTCAGCAGACTACATCTGTTCAATCAATGCAATAGATAGGATTTTTTTAAGAGAAAAAAAGGCTTATTTTGGCCACAGCTTTAGTGTAATGTAACAAGTGGTGCAAATGAACTGCTGAAGCTCTTTGTTCTTCCAAGAGCCCATAAGGATAAATCTCAGGGAAAGTTATGGAGAGCCATGACCGTTATTCTGTACCATCCTGCCCTCTCTTGCAAGAAGAACATTGCAAAAATTTCTGATATTCTTTGCAGTTAATCTGGAAGCTCATGGTTGATAGGAGTTAAGGATCTCATGCTGTCTCTGCAGTATCATCTATTTTTCTGGAAAAAAACAGGCTCAGGAAAGCCAAGGATGTGGTTTTCTTGACAAGTGCAGTCTCCTAATCTTACGTCCTCTGAGTCTGGACTGGAAGGACTAGAAACCAGTCCCCTTTTCTAACTAGTTTTTGCAGGCTGTCAGCCACCAACTCTTGTCTGGGTGGCTCTTTAAAGCCAGCTGGACTTCTACCACCTGACTGATCCATTCGTGCTCAGCAGCAGCAGCAAACTCCCAGCATGACATACATTTTCACTAGTGTTCTATAAACTGGGGTAATATATAGATGTTTACTGCCTGCAGAAGTGCCTGAGAATTTGTCACAGTGTTTGTGGAGGCAGATTGAATCCAAATGGTTTCCTGAGCAGGAGCCCTGGGTATCTCAGGGATATGCAGACGCTGAGATAGAAATGCACTTGCCCCAGAGCTGCCAGGGCTTTGAGGAACAGGTTGCAGCACTTCCATGCTTTAACAACTGAAAGCAACCAGTTTTCCAGTGCAAAAGTTAGGTGTTACAAAGAGAAAACAACTCATAATTTATTTCCAGGAATGAGGTCAAAACAGTGCAGCTTGGGAGATTCGTGATGGGTGCAGCATGTTGGTGATGAGATAAAAAGCTAAAAAGCCTTTCCCTGCTAGGTTAAATCCAGCTTCAGTCAGCAGTGACTGAAATCTTTTCTCATCTGACAGTTGTTCCCCGTGGCCTTTGCAGTGTTGGCTTTGCTCCCTGACATCTGAGTCAGTCCTTGCATAACCAGCCCCCTGCTCAGGCCTGCACAGGGCTGGGGCAGGTTGGCAGGGAAGCATCCGCTGGCCTTGCTGGGATCACACATGTCCTGTGAAGAGACCTTCTGCTCTTCAGAAGGGTTCAGGTTGAATGTACTTTCTTCCAGTTTTGAAGCCTTGACCCCTGCCTGTTTCCAGCTGTCTCAGTGGGCAGGGTGGAGCTTGCAGGAATCATCTGCTCCAAGCTGAAAGGCAGAATTTGAGTGGCTCTGCCAGGGCTGTCGCAGCAGCCTCATCAATTGTCCATCTGGTCCTGGCTGGTGGAGTCTTGCCTTCCCCAGGAGATGTGGTCCTGCCCTCAGGTCCCTTCCTCACAGCCTGCCCTGAAGCCCCTCTGCTGTGTGCACAGGATTAAAGCCTTCACTAGAGGAGCTTACAAGTCTTCTGTGCATTTCCTTTCCCTGACCACTGCAGAGTTACAGAAGACAACAGGGCAGGCAGTCAGACCTCTGCCCACAGGCTGCCCTCTAATGCAGAGCTTTGTGAGTCATCAGTGTGGCTTTCTTACTCATCCATCTCGGGTGGGAAATGTAGTATCTGGGAGCAGATACTTAAGAGCTGTCTGTCCGTGCTTCTTTTCTTTGGCAGGTCAGAACTGCTCTTGCAGTTGTTCCCCTTTTAGTATATTAACATTCATATTGTAGACTTTGTCTGTATCTCTCTTGCCCAAGATTTTGGATACTGTGTTGTCCCTAGTCAGAGAGGCAGCAAACCTCAAGTAAGAGCCTCTGCAAATGTACCTGCTTGGAGAGGTGCCAAACAGTTTGTTCACCTTTGTGATTTTTATGGCTGCTGGCTTTGCCTGACTTCTGCAGCTTCCAGCGTGCCAGTGTGCACCTGGCTGTCTGTGAGCAGGCATGGCTCAGCCATCCTGAGTCCAAGGACTGAAGTGATGCTGTAAAATCCCTACCCCACTTTGGAGTATCAACTTGAGTGGGAAATGAGGCTGGGTTGGAATGTCAGTGTGAACTGCCTGTCCACAGCTGATGCTGATGTGCAAAAGATGAGAACTGGAGTGATGGAGAGGAGCAGAATGCAAGGGCAGGGGTAGATCTGCTGAAATACTTCACATTTCCCACTGAGCCAGGGGAATCTCTGGCATGGAGGTGTCCTGTGCTCCAACAAGCCTGCTGTTGAGGTATTCATTCTCAACATGCCAAGTCCTTTTGGCTCCTCTGTTTTCATTTGCTTTATAGCAGGATGACAGCTCTGGGGAGTAGAAGAAGCCAGGAAAGTGACTTTATCATGTGCTGGGGCATGCTGTAATAGTGACCTGTGGGGTGAAGCTGGGGTTGGATGACAGGGGAGGGGAAGGATTTCCTGGAGATGCAAACTGCCTGACTAGCCCTTGGAAAAACTTGCTCTGCCAAAGGGCTCTCAGGTTCTTTCCTGCAAGAGGTTTGCAGCACCACAGGGCTGGGTGTTGAGAGGAGGAATCAGCTCCTGTTGGGCAGCCAAGCAAAGAAAGCTACCCTGTGCATGCTTTTGGGGGCTGGTCTTACAGGCACTCTGTTGACTTGCCAAGTGGAGGAGATAGGTCTAAATCAGCCTGCATGTTGAAAATGAAATTGCAAGAAAAAAAAATGTGTGAGGAATTCCTCTAACTTATTCTCGTAGCATCAGTCTGTACTGGTCCTGAAATGAAGTGTCAGGTGTGACATTTTAGCAGGAAACATGGAGGGGACAGGAGATGGTTGGTCTGAAGGAGGAGGCAGATCATGAGTGAAGAAAGCCTACATGGCTGGGAAGGCACAGGCCAGCCCTGAGCCCAGTAGTTGGTGCAGAAATATCAGAAATGTTGCAGACAATAGAAGCACTTGGCAACAGAGATATGAAATCACACCAGGTATTGGTTGATCCAATGCAGTGAACATCACTGAAATATTGTCCCTTCCCATGACTTTGAATTTATTCATGGGCAGGTAAGAAGAATAAGATGATGGAGTTTAACTTGATAGGATCACTGAACATCCCAAGTTGAGTTTTTGTTCATTCCATGTAACTGATATTTATCCAGGTATGAGCTTGAAATTCCCTTTAGGCTTATGTTAACAAAGTAGGGATTAATTTTTGGCTAAACTCCTTTAGTAGGATGGGTCCAAGTGTTCATGGCTCTCTTGGACAGGTAGCAAACGCTTGCTAAGCCTGTTTGACTTCACAGCTGTGGCAACACCAGCATCTAAAACTCTGTAGATATATCTTCAAGTAACCCTTGGACAGCTTCTTGGAGTACTTCCTGGCTCCATCCTCAAGTTTAAATGTACAGATGTGATACTGCTGCTCCTCAGCCTCGTTTCATGGCTGGGTGTCATAACAGTACTTTATTGGTAAGAGTGTGAAGAGTCACAGCAAGAGGACAGGGCTTAACTGGCTTTTAATCTTACCAGTTTCTGTGCTGGGAAAAGAAAATAGATGGTAAAAGATGGTAACTGGTTCCTCATGTGTGGGCAGCATGGACTTGCCAGGGGTTGATAAGTACATGCCAGTTCAGGGTTTGATGTAGTTGTGGGTTTGGTGCCTGGCTATGCAGCTGTCTTTTCTCCTTTTCCCTCCCTTGTGCACTCAACCAGATCCTAGAGGGACAGATCTATCCCACAGGAGAACTGGGCTGTGGCTTCCTGTACACTACTGGGGTAAAAACCAGCAATGCCACTGTACAAAGTGATTCTGCTTCGCTCCTGGCCCCTTTCCCACTGCTGCCTACCTGTGCCAAGAGCAGAGTTTGTACTGCCCTGGAAACCAGTCTGGTTCAGAACTAACCAGAAGGACGGAGCTTCTTTGTCATCCACATCACCTTGAGATCTGATTGTGAAAGGCAGAAGAAAGCTGGTGCTGCATGGATCACTTCGAGGGAAGGGAAGTTCTGTGCCAGGTGGTGTCTAGAGAAAGAAGCCATTTACTGCACTAATGTTCTGCTAAAAGCACCATCCAGTACCAACTAAGGCAATGGAAATTATACTACCAAGTGGCATAAGGAGCAGGAGCAGTCTCACAGCAATTTATTTTCAATCAAACAAGAGCCATGAAGTCATTAGTTATTTCTTCAGAAGGCTTTGGTAGGTGTGTTAGAGAGCCCTGAGTTGTCTCTGCCATGCCATATGTGCACAAAAAGATTAATTCCCAGGTTAGCAAGAGAGGAATTATGATGAGGCACAGGTCTGACTCAGACACAGTGGGAAGAGACAAATGCCACCGGCTGAAGCAGTGCTTGGACTCTTGCTGAATTTTGAAAAGAGCTAGAAGGAGAGATTTTTCTTTCCTTTTAATAAAAGAAGAAAAGAAGGTTTTTAAAAAATAGCATCAGAAGCAAATAAATGTTAAATTATGGCTTCTTTCTCTAGCTACAGCTTTCCTGAGGATTTGGAGTACTGTGCAAATATTTAATTACTCGCAGCTCAGTGCCCTTGTAAACATTGTAGAAAATAAACAAAATTAAACTGTGCTGTGAGACTGGCATTCCAGCTGTACCTCTGGTGCTATTACTGGCACCTCTGGAGCTATCCTATTCATTGCAAGAGTAGGAACCTGAGGCTAACATAAACCAATGAACTAAACAGAGAACAGGTCCCAGGGTCTGAATCCTGAAGTCTCTGTCCTGATAGCCTTATATCCTGCTATTCCCAGCCTTGGGAAGCATCACAGTGTGATCACAGCCTTTAGCTGCATGCACAGTGCAGTGCACATTCCCCTGGCTCCAGCCCTGGAGCTGTCATGCCTGCCCTGCAAACAGGTGCCCCGCTGGTCTTTATGTGCATTAATATTCTGTCTCTCGCTGTCACACAGCGAGTGGATGTACTGTGCAGCTGAAATCACCCACAGGGATTTCAGTGGGGTCCTGCAGACTCTGATTTAGACTGTTCTTTTTGTCAGCTTGCACATCTAATGACATTTGTAAAATGTTTGGAGCTTTTTTTCAATTCCACGGGGCGTTCCTCTGCTTTAGTGTGTTACAGAAGTAAGGTACGTGGTTAAGGAGCTGTTTTGTTGCAAGCAAATCTTTGCCTCAATTACCTCATTTTTTTTTTAAATTTACACTGGATGAACATATCATAAATCATAGGCGAAGCAACAACCTACCTTGTTCTTCAACACCTCAAGCAGCTGCTTTCAAAAAGCTGATGTTTATTGCAGTGATTAAATATGAAATCCCTAAATGTGAAATTAAACATCAGAGCAAGTAAGTAATTGCTTCCAAACTTGTCTTTATATACTGTGCATGCAGCATTCCTCCTCCCACCTTTCCCCCCTAATTTTCCTTCTCTTTTCCTTTGCCTGTCAAAATGCAAACCTTTCAGGGCTGGGGCTCTGTGTCCCCGTCTGTCCATGAAGAATTTTGCACGCAGCAAAGAGGAAGCAGAATAGGAGCAGTGATGATGGTGGCTGTGCTTTGGGAGCTTTGCTGTGCAAAGCCAGGGAGAGAGGCAGAAAGCAATTCTAGCAACCTCTGACAGAGGGTGATGGAGGGACAGACAGTGCTGGCCACCAAAGTGTCTCCAAAGACAGGCAACTCGCAGCTTTCTGTAATGGCAGGGGAGCATTTAGCTCAGCTTGGCTCAAAACAGAAGAAAGCCTGGATAGGACAACAGAGGTTAATGTGGAAAGCGCTGTTAAATGCCCGCCTGAGCAGCCAGCCTCTTTGCTAAAATAGAAAACAAAAGTTATTTCATTAAGGGCTGTGAACACAAAGTACTCTGTTCAAGTTTAAATGCCAGGTGGTGTATTAAGTAAATAAAGACGTCCCGCTGTAGGCATTGTTCCTCCCAGCAGCCGGCTATAACCAGCAGCGCTGCCAGGGCCATGTGAAGCCCTGCCATGTGCTGGGGGCTGCCTGGCCAGGGCTGGGGAGGCAGCGGGGACTTGGCTGTCAGCAGCTCCCAGCACATCGATAAGGCCAACTGCGGCCTGCGGCTCCTCGCCTTGGCTTTCGCTCGTCGCTCCTCTGGTTTGGATCAGAAGCGCAGGGTTTGCACAGAAAATGCGTCTCTGCAGTGCAGTTTGGATGAAGAGGAGTGGTTAGTTTTCATTTTAGTGACTTTTTAGATGGGTGTCGCAGTGCTGCACGGTTAGCTTTTGTTCTAGCCCAGCGGTTGTCCCCCGGCAGCGGCTGCGGGATGTCACATCCCATTACCGCCAGTCCCAGCCCTGTGTGCAGCAGGAGCCCTGCAGGAGGGGGCCCTCCTCAACTCCTCCTGCTCTGCTGTCAGTGCCAGGAGATGGTTGTTGCCTGGCCAAAGTGAAAAGCTGATACCTGCAAACTTCTTGACCCCGTGCTCTGTGGGTCATGGATGCGCAGGAGGGTGAAGCATTCTTTGCTCATGTGTGTGTTTCTCGTGGAGATTCCTGCCCAAACCTCCTTCTCTTGGTGTTGGAACCCAGGGCACAGGGAATATTTCTCTGCCTATCCTGAGAAGTTCTGACCCACAGGGGAACACTCCTTCGTCCATGGAGAAAGCTTCCCAGACTTTGGATGAATTGGAATTTACGAGTGTGTGAGATAGTAGTATAGTTTATCACAGGGTGAAAAATTTAGAGTTTGGGGATATGGAAGTAGATAGGAGACAAGATGGAGGATTTGGGGTGCTGTCTGATCTCATTCTTCATCTGCTCCATTTTCTGCAGTGTTGGTGGCTCAGGGTGACTGGTTAGAAAGAACCACAATGCCGATGTTGCATGGACAGACAAATAATTAGTTATTGGTAGAAAGGTAGAAATAAAATAAGTTCTAAGCATTAACTGGACAAAATGGCTTTAAAAGACCTTGAATCTGTGTGTCTTGCAACTTTTGGTGCCTTCTCTTTGCATGCTAAGTCTGAGATGCAGAGTGCTGAACTTCTGATAAGAGAAAAATAAACAACAACCTGAAGACCAAAAAAAAAACCAGAAGTCGTGTCCATCTCCCATTCCTGCACAGGACTTTTTAGGGGTCTCCCCATCAGAGGGATCCACGAGGGAGGTTTCCACATCCTGGTTCTACAGGATGTTCCCCCATCAGGCTGTTAGCTGCTGAGGATCTCTGTTAGTCCTTTTCTCCTCTCACTGGCACTTGTGCTGGCAAGGTACATGTTGTCTGTGTTTCTGACTCTGTCTTGGCTGCAGCCATCTGGTGTCTGACGAAGTCTTGGTGCTGAGTCTCTCAGTATAATTACCGTGCTGAGTTAATTATTTGTGCCAGCCCAGGCACTTATTCAGTGACTACCTCAACCATTACTAGGACCTCTTCATTCATCACCTGTCAGGCTGTCGAACAGCAGTGGAATGTGCATTTGGCTGTCTCAAAAAAAGCCATTCTTTCCCATCAAACTTGTGAGTGATTCCCCCTTTCTTTCCTCTGAATTATCTGGCCCTGGTCTTTTCTCCAGTATTTGCAAGACAAAGGAGAAGCATTGGCAGAAAATTATTAGTTAGAAGCCAGGCTGGAACCTTGCTGCCAATGAAAACTAGAAAAAGCCCATTGGGAGGGATGCTCTCCACCAGGATTTCTGAACTTGGATCTCATGTGTTTATTGCTTTATGAGCAAACATAATGTGTCAAGTCTCTCCAAATTTGACAAGTACGTTTAACAAATGTAAGATAACCAATGTGTGGTTCTGGGCAAGGTGGAAGATCCTCTGTCTAACCATCATTGCAGGAGAGATCTTCAGTAAACTCCTTTAAGGATACAGCATCATATTTTTAAAGGATACAGCCAAGAGTTTCTCCTGATCAGCCTTTCCTCATAAAGGGGCATTGAGATCTTCAGACAGAAGAACACTTTTCAAAACTTTGCTAATTAAAGTTCTTGAGCTCCTGATTTTCTCAGTTTTATGAAGAAAAGGTGTTACCTTGCAGATTCCACAGGTACAAGTGTGGTTTTGGCACATAAATAGACCACAAGTGGAGTAGAGCAGGCTGCATTCTGGATACCAGTGGGGTTTTGTCTTTGGTTTTCCAAAGTGACATAGCATCTGAAGCAAAAGCTGCAGCTTTCAGGTTTAGTCAGGTATTTCTATGGCTGAGACCACTTAAGAAGTGGGTTCCTTTACCATGTTCAAACTACTACAAATAAATCAGACTTTTTAGATTTTTTTTTAAGTTACAAAATTATACATTTTCCTGTGAAATTTTCAGACAGCATATGATATTTTAATTACTTAAAAGGTGTATTTTTCTCTTCCTCTGATTCATTAAAGCATCAGAAATGTGTTTTTGGAAACAAGTAATCTTCCCATTGAGTGGTGTACCCACTACACGGAAAGCCATGGAGCTGTTTCAGTACGATAGAAACAAGAATAGGTTCAAGAATAGGACCTGTAATTCTTATATGGGGGGAAGCACCTGAACTGGTGTGTAAGTGACAATGTTAGATAAAAAGGAAATTTCCTGAGCAGCATCCATGCTATTTTTTTGTGCAATAACTCTTCAGATTTACTCTTCAGACTTCATTTATTATTTTTGAAACTAACGGGTGTTTTACAACATTTAGTGCCAAGGTCATCAGTACTCTTTGGATGGAAACAGGCAGTAGCCATTTACCTGCTGATGGGTTCAGAATTTTACTGCCATTAAGTGGCATTAAACCTCATTTCACATAATTTGCATTGATTTGCTTATGTGTCAGAATTGACACAGTACTGTGTCTGAAGAGTGAATCAGCCTAATGAACCAGCAGCTCGAGTCAGATTCACTTGTGCTGCAGGGTACTTAAAATTCAGCAGCCACAGCCTGCCTCCTTCTCTGTTGCACTGCCAGCTGAGAATGCAAATGAAGGGACAGTGATGTCCTGGGAAAGAGTCAAGACAAAAAGTGTCACATGGAGACACTGCAAATGGAAATTCCTTTCGGGTTTTTTTTTGTTGTTGTTGGTGGTGGTGGTTTTTTTGGTTTGGTTTTGGAGTTTTTTGTTTTTTGTTTTTTTTTGTTGTTGTTGGTTTTTTTTTCTAAGTTTCACTCCAAATGGTAAATGAATATTTCCCTATATATAAACTTGGAAAACTGTTTTAGCCATAGCTTTATTTGTTTGATCGGGTACAGGATCAGATACAGGATGAGAGAATACTGAAGTGTGATTCATATGGAAAGTGCAAAGAGTAATTTCATTTTCATGGCCAGTAACTCTCTCTGGTTTCAGCAACTTAAGTACACAAATGTAAAAGTAAAAGTTTGAGGGCAGGCTGCTGGCTCCAACCTTAGGGCCCTCAATGGGGAGTGTGACTTTATTTAGTGTCCCCCTGAAGCCAGACCTCTGTAAAGGAGTGTTAACACATCCCTGAAATCCCTTCCAGCATCCTAGGGGGGCAGGTGGCTCCAAGGGTTCATGGGGACAGCAGCTGGTTTTTTTTCTGGGAAAGGGTTAATGAAAAGGGGGGCTTTGGCAGGAATCACTGGGCTGTGAGCATCCTGCCTCCCAGAAACCACCAGATGCATCCTGCCAGGTCAGGCATGAAATGGAGGTGACAGAACTCATTGTGGGTGTCACCCTGGGAATGTAGGAAATGTAGGAGGGCATCCACCCTTCTTCCCTTGGGAGTACATGGATGACAAGGCAGCGCTTCATCCCTTCCTGTTATGTAGCAGTGGAGGACTGGTTTGGATCAGAATGCCCAAGTACCTGGAGGAAAAACTAAATGCTGTGCAAAATGAGGGTTTTATTTAAGAGAAATTGTTGTAAATACCTAGAGAAACAAGTGAAAGGAGCAACATTATTTTGTATGTGCCCAGCTCAATACCAGCCAGCACTGGGTGTGACTTGAGCCAAAGGTGTGGGCACTGCCATTCCAGCAGCACTTCCTTGGGCTTTTGCATCCAAGCCATGATGTGTGGCTTGATCCCAGCTGAAGTTGCTCAGACAGGGGCACAGAACTGAATTCTGGGCCACCCCTGTGTGCTGTCCCTGTCACGGGGGGAAGGCAGCTGGAGACAGCCCCACTCTGCTCAAAGTCTGCTATCTAGTTCTGTTGGGATCTCACGTACACATTCCATGTGAAGTTGTAATATGAAAGTTGTTTTGAACCATATATTCCTGTGAATCTCATGAATATTCTTATTCATATGCATAATCAGTCATGCAAATGTTAGTACTTACGATTCACCAATTTAGAGACCGCAAAGTTTATCCTCTTTATTTGCTTTTGTTTTGTCCCGAGAAAGGTAATGTGAGAATGAATCAGAACACAGCAAAACTCTCAGGTTGTTTCAGAACTGGACAGGATTAATCAATAGGAAATATAGAATCATCGAATCATCAAATGTTTTGGGTTGGAAGAGACCTTAAAGATCATGCAGTTCCAAGCCCAAAGGACAAGTCCTTTTGTTAGCCAGACACAGCAACCAGTCTGGCAGACCCTTTTGTCTCTTTCTCTTTATTTCTAAATTTCTTTTCTGCTATAAAAAAGGGACAGCTATTTAATTCATAACATAAAAACACCACGTGTGGTTCATATTGTTTCCAGAACTAGTAGGGCTTGTAGCCAATACAAAGGTTGTTTCTTCCCCCAGATCCTACATACATATCAAATTGTTTCAGCTTCATTATAGAAGAATCCCAAATTGTTGTCTGGTTTTCCCTGCTTAATTGTTTTAAGTACATTCTCCCAAATAAAGTGGTTTTAGCTATGGGATAGAGTTATATCTTGTCTCCACTGGATTCCTTCTGCTGTAGTAGAGTAGGGCACCTACTGCATGTACAGATAACAATATATCTACACCCATGCTGCTGTTTAGTTGTCAGTCCAATAGAACTAAAGTCAATACAAAGTTCTGTTACTTCTGAACTGGTTTTGCTCTAGAGATCTATTACAGATTTTCATTCTTTGCTGTGGAAGGCTTTTATAAAGGACTTCATAGGGTTTAGGGTGCTAGGCTGTATCACAGCAGCCAAAAGTATTTTGTTGTAATATTAATAAAAAATTTAGCATTTCCTATGTGATTATGATTCAATCTCAATATTGTACAAATGTAAATAACATAGATACCCTAATAATGCTATGAGGTAGGCTTATAAAAGATTGGAAAGCTTAATTACAATAATTTTATCAAGTGCCCTGCAAAATAATTATATTTTTTCCTCCAACTCTGTGCAGAAACTGAGTCACAGACAAATTGAATCTCAGATGTATTAGGGTGTGCCTCACAGTGAGTACTTTATGTTTGAAGTGCCTGGTTGAAACAAACAGTTCTAAGGCTCAGTGTACTGGAGTCACAGATGCTCCTCATCCATAAAAACTCATGCCAAGTATCCAAGGCTGGCATCCAAAAGGAGATTCACCACCAGTGAAGGTTCTTATAAGATGGAAACCACGTTGTCTGTCCTGCCTGGGCTGTTGCAGGTGATGAGGTGACAGTAGTTTTCACAGGATTTAAGAGGTGTTACTTCCATGGTCCCCTTTGATCCACGTGTCCCTGTGTCCTACAGATGTCCTCTGCTCTTGGCAGGCCAGCCTTGCTGAGTGTGTGGTTTCTGTATGTCTGGTAAAAGCTCTTCTGGCAGAGCCACTCGGAACTGGAAATTGTTCTTGTGGACTTGCTGAATACATTAGCACACAATAAACACATCCCAGCAGCAAGACTTTAAGATCTAATGGTGTTTTTCTCCCTTTTAGTGGTTTTCCATTTGCATCGATTACAGCTATCTCAACTCCCAGTCTGAGCACTCAGGGAACATTTGTTCAATAAAAAACCAGAGGAGCATCTTCCCCAGAACTGCTTGTTTAAATTTGTCTGCAAGGCAAGTTAGGTGTCCTTTCAATCCTTAAGGAAGTGGACCACAATCTCCAGTCCCCTCAAATGAGCAGGAGTCGAGGACATTCAGAATGCCAGGGTGGTTACTCCTGCCTCACTCTGTGGCATGTCACATCTGCCAACATCTGTACCTGCCTCCAGCCCCAGTCTCCTCTGAGCCTGAGGTATTGCTGCTTGACTGGCAGGGCTCCTTAAAAATCAAATTAAATGGAAGTCCAGCTGCAAGTTTGGAAAAGGATCAAAGACAGGGACTGAGTAGGGGGTCCTTTTTGATCCCAGCATAGCTAAAATTTATCTGTGAGAATTAAGATTTTCTTTGAAAGAAATAAATACAGTACTCTGTACCACTAAACCCTCTATTAATAAAACATATCAGAGCCTAATTATTTTGCAGGTTTCATGTTGAGTGACTCTATAATAATAGAGTTAAGTCTCTTATTATGTAAAAGCCATCAAGAAAAGTTGTTTTCAAAGAAGAATAATAGGTAAAGAACAGTTACCCATATTACATGTTAATTTCTTTACACAGAATATGCCAACTCTTCCACAGATAGGTCAGGAAAAACAGTTTCTTCAGGTAATAGATCCCTTCCTGAGTTGTTGGGTGTTCTGTCTTCCAGGTCTAGGAACTTAGGGAAAAACCTCTGGTGCAGTAATCTCTGGTGGAGCCCTGAAAGCTCACACCAAGGAGCCAGACTTGCCATGAAAATGCAACATCGTGTTCCCAAATACTCCTTTGAGTGGCCTGGGCTTTTATGCTCATTAATCTGCACTCTTTTGATGGGCTTGAGTCCCCTTTGGACTAACTAATCATCTACACAATCTATGGAAGCACAAGAAATGAGCCAAATTCAGAGGTCTTACAGCCCACTTAAAAACACACATCCCAGTTCAGCCTAATGGTTTTTATGCATGTAAGTCTGTCCTGATTTATGCTGGCACCAGAGAACCACCCTTGGTTTGCTGATGTACATGTAACCAGAAACATAGATGTTGGAACCTGAATTTTCTGGGTGGTGGTGGATGTCTGCTGGTTCTTAAATGGGTAATAAACACAGTTTAAATCTGTTTGTTCACAATTCAGAGCTGAACTAGGAACATAACCAAAAATACAGCTGGGGTACATACATGTGTCGAATAAAAACAGGGTGCTCACAAGAGCAATTATCTGCTGCTGACACTGATTTTTGGCAAAAGACATAATCAATCTTTCTCCTCAAAGGCAGCTGAAAACAATTTTAGTTTGTACAAAGGCTATACAAGAGCTTTACAGAAAGCAAACTGAGGCTCAGGAGAAATATGCTCTGTTTCTTTTTGTCTCTGCTCCTAATTGTATTTTTACTGCTGGCTGAGATACTGTTAAAATAATGAAAAAGGAGAAAAAGCAACCATTAAAGGTTTTGAGCCATGTGCCATGAGATAAAGGTAATCCTGAGACTCACAGGAGTATTAAAATGACAACAATAAAGTAATACCCATGCTGAGTGTCATTGTAGAAATAAGCAATCAGACAGGAGGTTAATACAAGACAAACCTCCAGCAGTCCCATCCTGCCACTGTACCTCCCCATAGTGGATCAGACTGTTCAACCAGCTTAAAAGAGTTTTAATGGCAAGGCACAGATTCCCTTTCATAAACAAAGATCCCTACTTTTAGTTTGGGGAAATGTGATGAAAAACGGCAGGATTTCTGTAGAGCTGAGATCTCCATCTGCTTTTCACCTGAACTGATCTCTGATCATTTTTGTTGTTCACAGCCTCTGGCCTCTCCTCTTCTCCATCCACCCCAACACAAGTGACCAAGCAGCCCACGTTTCCTCTTGAATCCTATAAGCATGAGCCTGAGAGACCAGAAACAAGAATTCACTGTTCCTCACCTCCGGACACGGGGCAGAGATTTTCTCTGCCTCCATCACAAAGTGCAGCCAAGCCTCCCATCATGACACCAGCTCCCTGTGCTACCTCAAAACCTGTAAGTAAAGCTTGTGGCCACTTTGCCTCTGGGAAATGTACAGGGCTGTGTGTGGGCTGTGTCTTGTGTTAAGCTGGTGGGCTGCAATGTGGGTGTCCTTACTATGGGACAGAATGAGAACAAAGCCTTTTCCTTCACTTTTCTTCAGGCTGAGAGGCCACTGGGAATCCAGAGGTGGTGGCTCCCTTCTGATTTACCCAGATGATAACTAATCTTTGCACTGCCTTCAAAGTGAGTTTTGCAATGGCTTCAGATCCCAGGATACACTGCTGAGACACCACCCTAGAGGTGGATAAAATTTATTTAGCATTTTCTTTTATCTCTCTTAAGAAGAGCTGATGAGACAGTTAGCAGCCAAAGAGAGCATATAAAAAAGAAATTCCCAGTCTGAGCTGCAGGGGCTCAGATTTCCTGCTGCCTCTGGAGTCTGAGATGACTGGGACAGCTGGTGACTAATAGTACACGTTGCTATCACACCTCCTGCCCCAGCTCAGAGAGTAGAAAAAGAAGGGCAGCACTACCAGGACAGCCTCCCACACAGCAAAGGTGTCTTCATAAGAGTGGTTTCTTCTGCTCCTGGTAATGCATGAACTCAGCAGTTCCTGGGAGCACATGAATTCCAGCCTCTGATATTCTCCTGTACTGCACAGCTCTGTGCCTCCTCCCCTCTCCCTTGGCCAGCCTGAGCCTCAGAGGCATCACTCTCCTTTTCTTTCTCCTCTGCCTTTTCGCCTCCTTTTCCTTTTGTGTTAATTCCTTCACATTACCTGTATCTTTCCATTCCTCTGACTCATGGAACCAGCAGACTGTGATCTGTCACCAGAGTAAACTGCCCTGCATCTGTCTTGTTCAGCTTTTCTTCCCTTTTTTCCCCTCCAAAATATAAAATCTTCAACATTTTTTGTATCTAGAAATGTAGAACCGTAAAGGGCATACAGGTTCATGAGGTCAGTTGCTCTGTTGAACAGCTACAAGTTCTGTTGCATTTCTCAGTAATTTATTTAAAAGCAGGAAGTTTCCTCCCACTCACCCATGGGAAAGCTGTTCCAGGATCTGAACACAGTAACACAGCAATCCCAAAGCCTTTTTGCTTTTGTGTGAGGTACCTCCAGTAGCAGCAGCTGTTTCAGCTGTGATGCTGAAAGCATTTGGGTCCTGGATCAGAGTTCATCTGCTACTTCCAAGTCTTGCAAACACATCCCATAAAACACCTGCCCTATTTTGGGGGCCCCTTCTGTAAAGGCTAGGAAATCTCTGATTTTCAACATAATTTTTTCATGGACAAGTTATAAGTATTTACTTTTATAAATAATGGCCTTTTTCATTCATTGTTTGCTACATCCTGTTGTACCAGTAGTCAACCTTTGTTTTTTTTAGATCAAGCAAGCCAAACTCTCCCTACAAATTACAGACTTTTTGTTCTTCTGCTATGCAAAAGTAAATAATTAAAGTATGAAATAAGTTCTACATTTATAGTTAGGGAACTCCAGCAATAACTTTTCTGCAGCCAGCTCAGTGCCTTTCCATGTCAGTATATTCTTGGGATGCAGACATTAAACCCAAAAGTTTGTAGGATGCAAAAATATTTTGGATAGGTTTTCGTCAGTGAGTTATATTATTTGCATATGAATATGTTCATCTGTGTTATGCAGCTACAGAAGTCTTTTGTACCTGTTAGAATAGAAGTGAGGAAACAGCATAATCTGAGCACATTCCACTGACTGAAAGACTGAAAAGTTTGTTTTGTTTTTGATTACTTGCTGATTCAGACAACATGAAGTTGAGGAGAAGATGCCAGAATAAAGAAACAGAATTCTCAGCAGGTTTTTATGAACAGTTGTGGTTGTATAGATGTACAAGAGAGAGTCTGGGGAGTAACTCAGAATGCTGGACTCAGTTCTCTCCCGTTCAGAAGATACAGAAATATGTGGGATGTGTAGCACCTGATTGTCTGGTACCCTCTGTACCCATTTATGTCTGAGAGCAGTGAGTGTGCAGGGCTGCCAGTGAATCATTAGGGGTTTGGTTTACTTGGCAATAAATGTCAGCAGCCACAGAGCAGTGAGGAACAAAGCTCTGGATGTTTAATTTTCAACAGAGATTGAAAAGAGAGATTAGATTTGCCATTCTCTTCTAGAAGGAGAAACTGTTAGAGAGAAAGGCTGAGTTCCTCAGAAGAATATGGACCTGAAGCTGATGAGTGTTCTCTCAGCACTGTCATGTATTTTGATCCCTGCAAATTATTGACCCAACATTCCTTTGCAAATACAACAGCACTATACAAACATTCTTGAGTTGAGTATTGTATTTCAAACATTTCATTTATTTTGAATTCTATGTTAATAAATACATCATTTCACAATTATGTGCCATAAACAAATCTGTAAGAGGCAAACTCTGTTTCTTCTTTACTTACATCACTATTTGCTGGCAGAACAATTTCAGTTATTTTAAAAACAGACTATAAATTTAATGATAAATGGTTTCATAGTGGCCATCATGTTAGGTGATCAGTTCAATGATATGGAATCTTCTATGTTGATATCTCAAATGAGAAGTAGACTCTTATCTACAGGGTTCTGTCAACTTAAATCTCATTTTATTATTACATTGCTTAACTGGTAATGATAATGTGTGAGACACCCAGAACTATTGTAAATGAGTCATGATTGCTGTATATATTGTAGTAGGAAAGAGGAACCCTTGGACCCAGACCTGGAAATATTATTACAATTTAAAAAAAAAAAAAAGGCATTTGAAGCTGGTTCTGGAATTGTTTTTTACCTGTCTGAGACTCGGGTGCAGAATGGTTAAATCTGCTCAGTAAGAGAGAAGGCATAGAGAGAAGAATAAAAAATACTTATTTCCCAGCAGATGTAGCCCAAACTTTTCATGTTTTAGTAGCACTTCCAACAGTGGGTATTTTCATGTGATTTTTAAGCCTTCGATTCTGGGGAGGGGAATAAAATAGTGGGAGAGGGAGATCCTCCTTCAGCAAGTATCATCTCAACACAGTACACAAAGCTAAGCCATTAGCCTCAGGCTAAATGAGTGTGTGTGGTAATCAGCAAGGTCTGGATTTATCCCACCTAACTTTAGAAACCTTCCTGAGCTGCTTAAGCTGGGAGTGCAGTGGCTCCAGTTGTCTCTGTGTCCCCCAGAGAGGCGTTTGCAGGGGAGGAATCAGATCCCAGGGGCTGAGGAGCCTCTGGGGCTGACAGGGGAGGGAGGGATTGACTCCTGGTGCTGCATTTCTGACCCAGGAACCATCAGGTGCCCAAAGCTGGAGCTGCTGGGGCTGTCACACACCGCTGCAGCAGCTCTGCCAGGTTCTCCCCTGCATGTGCAGGGTTCCTATGGCCGAGTTTGAAGGTTATAATGAGAGATTCAGCTGATAAGAGATCAAAGCTGTGCCTAAAGATAACTGAGTGCTGCATTAAACGGCAGAGGGGCAATTTGGTTTCTCACAATGCAGTTCACTGTTCTGTACTTTGGCCTTGTGTTGTTTGGATGGTGTAATCTTCAGGCAGTAAGTGGTAAATGATAACTCTTCCCTAGTGTGACATTACTAACCATGCAATAAATGCAGAGAGGTTGAAAATTCAGTACTGAACCTGTTTGCCCTGTTTCCACCTTGTCTGTATTTTCAAGTGGAATGTGGTACTTTGGGCATTGTGTGGTTGTGTCCTTTTCCTTCAACCTTTCTTCTTCCCCTGACACATAAGACACTGTGGAAATAGCAAACACAAGCATTTCTGTGCTACCTCATCTCCTGGTTTCCCCTTTCCCAGCATGAGAGGAGCTCAGATCAGAAGGTGCTGGCTCCACACTGGAGAAGTCTCTTTTGGTGGAAAACAAGCCTGGGGCTTCTTCTGCTCACAGGAAGTGACAAAGACAGAACATGCCTACAAATGATGCTTTCCATATGATTGTGTAGTGAGCCACTGTCCTCCAAAGAACTTCCAAGCCAAGTAATTTCCCAGAATGTTCTTAACAAGAGGAAAAGTCAGGCAGAAGGTAGTCAGAGACTTAACTCCTGGCTTGTGTGAGTGAATTCTGTTAAAACTGCAGACAGAGCACAAAGGAGGGAGGCTGGTTCTGCATTCATTTTACACAGTCCTTGCTGCTCCAGCATATGGGAGAGGAGAGATGTAATGTACAGCTGGGACTCTCTTCCAGCCCTGGATTAAAGGGAGAAACCAGATTGTTCCTGCAGCTACTCACTTGTTAAACAGTAGCACTTCCCTGCAAAGCTATTCATGCTGTTTCTTAGCCAAAATGTAGTAAACTCCAAAACAGGGCTGTTAACTTGTTCAGCGTGAGAGAGAGGCTGTTACATCACACCCTGGGCTGGCAAGGAGCCTGGGAACCAGGATGTGTGCAGCAGGTCCTTTGGTTTGGCTCTCTCCAAAAAGCCATGCCAGCTATCAGAGCTCCATAATCTGCTGGGTGAGTAAAGAGATTGAAATCTGATGAGAACAGAAAAGTGTTCTTTGATTCTGAGGTGGTCAAAAAAAAAAAAAAAAACCCAAACAAAAAGAAAGTACAGGCTAGGGGAAAAAAGGAATCCAGATTTCCAATGCACCAGAACTCCTTATTTTAGTATTTGTGTGGTTTAAGGCAGTGTATGAGAGTGCCAAGACATTACTGTGATTCACATCACAGTAAACTGATCACCAAAATTAGAGCCCCAAGGGCTGTCCTTTACCAGGGACTAAGCTCTGGCAGTGATGGTGTGTCCAGGCTCCTCTTAAATGCCTTAATAACAGCACTCCTGGGAGTTCCCTAAGAGATCCCAGGATCTGTAACAACATATCCTTGTTTAATCCTTTTTCCCTATGGGAGCTGTTGCTATCCATCTGAAAATGTGTTTAAATATAAAATCTTTCTCCAGCAGTGGGCACATTACTAATTAGGTGCAAACCTACTAAAATAATCACTCTGTGATGAACCCTACAACAATTACGAAAATAATGCTGGGAAAATGTTTGGAGCCCACCTGCTTTGATTTCAGTCTCCTTTGACTGAAGCATGAGCATGATGGTGCCTCCACTGAATCAAACAGAAGTTCACAGGAGAATTACTTAATGTAGTTGGAAAGTCCATAGTGAGATTTAGTGGGACATACAGAATAAATGAACCTGAACTTTACAAAAATAGAAAGCTTGAGCTATATCCCACTACTTTTTAATCACAGCTCAAATTTTATTAATCTGTTTCCTCACTTCATTTCTCCCTATTAGTCATACCTTTTGTATCCCATTTGGTGTTTTTCTCCCATTTTAGTATTTAAAATATGCAAGAAACATCTTGCTATCCCTTTTATATTGGTTAATTTGTCGAGTTGTTGTTTGTTTTTTTTTTAAAGATACTTACTGCTTTAAAAAGAAAAAATGTTCAACCACAACCTCCTGAAACACTGGTGTCCTCATATATTTTTAGTCTGGTTGCAGTGTCCAGATTTGTGTGATCAATCTTACAATGCAGAAAAATTTTATTGCATAAAGATGATTTTCTTCTGCCCCAAGGAAATGTGTGTCTGTGTCGACTTATGGCTTTTTCTGCAGCTACAGAAATAACTTAATCAGCTATCTCTGGGTTCACTCAGTGGAAATTTTATTTTAATGACATGAAGTCCTACAATTCCTGTTCCTCCTAGTCCCAGATCAAAAGGAGGAAGGCGAGGTGGAAAGGATGAATAGCCAGAATGCTGAATCCAATCAATTCCCAGCTGCTTTGACAGCTCTCATAAGGCTATAAGTAGCTAAGGCAATTAAAACTAGAGCATCTCTGGGGCTTTTTTAGGATACTCATTGGTACCAAAATCATGACCCCAGCACCCTGAAGACAGAGTTAGTAGCTTAAACCTAAATTACTTTTATCACTCTAAATCCTGCACTATGCATGGTGTAAAAAGGCTAAACCTAAGAATCTGGCCTCGTGTGTCTGTATAAATAGATATCTTTTGGTTAAGTACCATGATGTAAGAGGGTGCTGGAGGGACAGCCTCATTTTACCCATTGAGCTGATTTCTTATGGCATAGGTTATTTTGAATTTTAGACTTGTTAATTCAATAAGCATCCTGTTATTCTGCTTGGAATATCAGAACTTCTGGTAAGAGTAACCTCCATCAGTGATTAGAAACTGGATGCCTACTCTGTGATTTAATATAAAATTGCAGTTTCATGCTGGGTCAATGACAGTTTCATACCAGCTGTGTCTGGACAATTTTGGAACACTAAAATTATTCACCATCAGGGCTGTTTATTCACAAAGCAGTAGGGATTACAGAGCAAAGCTTTCCCATGAGAATGGAGGAGAGATAAACTGCTTTGAATCTGTTTGGTTGCACCTTTCCTGCTTCTGGATTGGTCTAGAGGGAAAGTGACATAGAAATAAGGAAAAAATTCTTATGGAAGGGACCTCTTAGAATTGCTAGCTATCTTCATGTCTCTTAACCCAGTTTTGTCTGTATTTTATTTTTAGATACACTATCTTTAATGGCCACCAGAGCTTTAAAGAATGTAAAAGTCTGGTTGATACCAGGAGGAAATTTTCTGTGTAAAGCAGTGATATTCCTTTCTCACTTCCTCATAACATTCCCCAATCCCTTTCTCTGACTGGATGAAATAAACTGGTGAGGCTGGAAGACATAAAAGGGGACATCCCAAAAAGGGCTCACTCCTGTTCGGCTTCCTTCTCCCAGCTTTCACATTTTCTAGTGTCACTACCTGCTTGTGCAAGAGGAGAGCAGTACAGCTCTTTAAAAATGCAAATGGTTGTTGTGGTTTGGGTTTTTCTTTTTTTTTTTTTTTCTTTTAAGATTACAATCAAGCAAGTTTGGCCATTTGAAAGTCAGCTGCATGGGCTGCTGAGTCAGAGGAGGACTAGATACCATCTTGGCAGCAGCCTGGAAAAATGTTTCCATTGTGCTGGTGAAATGAATGCAAAATATTTATTCTTTGAGCTTGTTCACAACAGCAGCTCAGTTCTCAGCTGGAACTGCGGGTGGGGCCATGTGGTAGACATTTATAGGAAGACAGTAATGATTTGTACAGGGCCCAAGGTGTACATAATCTTATTTTATGATTAACAAAGGACAAGGCTCCAGCCATATGGAACTCACAAGCTGAAGTGTAAACCAGGGAAGTAATCAACAGAGAATAAAAGAGAAAAAGTAATGAAAGCAGAAGGTTATCAAAAGAAAGAGAAAGCAGAATTCAGGAGGGGAGGGATTACTTTAGTCTTTTTGCATATTTAGGGTTACAGTAAAATGCCAGTGCTAAGGTTAATACCTTGGACTTTTGAAATTTTGATTTGTCATACTTTTTCACTCTACAACTGCACAAATCAGGTCATCTGTGGTATGCTGAGAATCTTCTTCCTTGTACCTCTGAACAGAAAGTTACTAACTGCTATTTTGTGGTATATGAGCACATATGATTCAAGCAGAAAAATAAACATGCTTTTTGCCGTGGGAACCTTATTGTCCAAAATCCTGATCTAACAAAACAGGCCAGGCAAATTCTAAAACTGTAAGAAAGCCTTGGCTTAAGTGGGGTTGTTCCAAAACACTTTTTCCAGTGCATGCTTGCAGAGGAGATTCTAAGTGTAGCCATAACAGAGTTAGCAATGACAGGAGGCACCGAGGAAAGGTAACCTGAAGGTTACAGCACTGGGTTTGGTTGGGGTTGCTATGTATTTATGTTGCTGAATTTCAGGTGCTGTTTTGTTCTAGCTGATGTCAGTGTGGCAATGGCCTTGATCCAGGAAAACACTTCAGTGTGTGGTTGGATTTAAGCACAGTGGTAGCTCTGTTGGAGTCAACAGTACTGGAGCACTTAAAGCTGTGTGTTAAGTCACTTTGCTGGATCAGGGTCTTT